>QXEO01000640.1:0-300975 GCA_007115705.1 Dactylis glomerata
AGTATTTATGCTCGATAGTTGGGTTCATGCCTCTAGTAATCTGGGGGAGTGACAGAAACCTCTAAGGTTGTAGATGTGCTGTTGCCACTAGGGAGAAAACAACATTCTTGTGTCCAAGGACATTTGCATTGTTTACACTACGCACTTTGCTTAAGGCGATAATCTGTTGTTCGCAACTTAATACCCGATGGTTGCTTGGACGACATCTGGAGGATGGATTATTAATCTCATAGTGATCCTCATGACATATGTATGCTATCTTTATTCTATCAATTGCCCAACTATAATTTGTTTACCCAGCATGTTGTTATTTATCTTATGGAGAGACACCACTAGTGAATTGTGGACCCCGGTCCAATTCCTTAACATTGCTATTACCGTTTACTATATTAATTGTTTATTTACATTCTTGCATACTATTACCTTTTACCACTCGATACGCTCAATCCTTTGTTTACAGCAAACTGGTGAGATTGACAACCTCATCATAAGTTGGGGCAAAGTTCTTGGTTGTGTTGTGTGCAAGTTCCATGTTGCTGCTGGTGAAGAAGCTCCCATGTCAACTACGCACCAGTATTTTTCTAGCGCCATTGTCTGGAGTGTCGTGAAGCTAGCGAGCATCAACCTTCTGAAGTTTGGCTTTCTCCTACTGGTTCGATAAACCTTGGTTTCACAACTGAGGGAAACTTGCTGCTGTGCTCATCATGCCTTCCTCTTGGAGTTCTCAACTGGGTGCCTAACACGTACTATCAAGCATTTTTCTGGCGCCGTTGCCAGGGAGAAAGAAGATTTCTGCAAGGGGAGTCTCTCACGCTCAATCTTTTACTTTGTTATTATTTTGCTTTACTTTATTTTTGCTTGCATCATTTTATCAAAAATACAAAAAAATTAGTTCCTTTTATAGTTGGTATTCCGTTACTTCTTATTTTAGTTCATTATGTTGTTCCCTAAGTATGCTTTGGAGGACCTTACAGTAGGTAGTGGTTCTATAATTGGGAAAGGTAACATCGAGGAGTTCTTTAATCTTGTTAGTATGCATAAAGATGTTGAGGATTGATCTTTAGCTGAGCTTGCTCCTAGTTATCAAGTTGTTGCTGCTGATTTAGTTCACATTTTGGAGGCTAGGTTTGTTAACGTTAATCCTTTTATGCAACAAATGTTTCTAAAGCTTCATGATATCGAAGACTCCAAAAAGAAAGATTTTATTTTGGAGACTTTGCGTAGAGCATTTAGAGATGTTGTTATTGAAGCTAGGAAAGTCTTTGAGCATTTTAATATGCTTGGCTCACGTGTAGAGGTTGTTGGTACAACCAAAGAAGACATCAAAGTACCAATACCTTGCAAACTTGTAGGATTGCATGAAGCTTTGGAAAAGAATTTTGATTGGATTTGTCCTGAAAACCCTTTTGATGAAAGTAGTTAACCAAAGAGTGTTCATAAGGGATCTTCAAAAAATCATTTGGATACAATTCAATTCATTGTTGAAAGGACTTCTGCAATTGATCTTAATGACTCATTTGAAAATACTTGATTTACACTTTCTGTGCCTAGCTCAAAGGCGTTAATGAAAAGCACTCTTGGGAGATAACCCAATGTTTTCTTTTCAGTACTTTTTCTTTTATTTTAGTCTTGGAAGTTATTACTATTGTAATGACCACTCCTTATCATTTTTATTTCGTTGTTGTGCCAATAAGAACATCTAATTTGAGGGAGGTAAGATTTGGGGAAGTTGCTGTCCTGAATCAGATTTTTGCGCTGTACCATAAATATTCGTGAAAATTCTCAGAATATCTTTTTGATCTGCGATTTCTTGTGCATATGCCCCAGGTTATATCCAAACTTTTATTAGTTTTACACTTTTCTTGTTCTGTTTTGACAGATTTCTGCCACTATTTGTGTTTGCCTCTCGATTGCTTTCTTTTTGAGTTCTTCTGATCATGGACTTTTGAGGAAGTTGCTATAGTAGTATATGCATTATATGTGGTGTGTTTGAGTTTGAAACTGAACCAAAAGGGTTGATTTACTATTATATTTATACTAACGTTGCTAATAGAATTGTGTGAAGTTTTGTATGAAGGAAGTTTTCAAGTGTAGGGAATGGAGAGTGGTGAGATGAGATGAAGTATGGACAAAATGTAACAGCCCACTTTTTGTACTGCTTATTTGAACTAAGTAATGCTTTATTTAGGGGAAACTAAAACTTTTTAATTAAGATATTTTGTTGTGTATGCATGATCCCATGTGATCTAGTTGGGTGCTATAGAACCTTTGGGTTCAAAATTCTTTTCTGGAATTATTGCAAGTGTGAATTATAATGTGTGTTGTATTACATATTATGTGAACTCCAATTCAAACCTAGAGAAAATAAAACTAGGGCTTGTTTGCTTGTTTTGCACTATGATTTCATGTGCATGTGTGTGTATCACTTAAATTCTTTTCTTGCCAATTTCAATCAGATTTGCTGCATAAATGCTTGGAATTGTGCTATGATTTCATGCCAGTGCTAAACCTAGTGAATTAGAACCCTAGCACCTTCCATCTTTTTATTTCTTTTGTTTAAACTTTATTTCTGCACACTATATTGGAAAAGAGGAACTTGATCAAAACCCTATTTCTATTTGGCCAAAAATATTGAAACTTGGTGGATGCCTTGCTATCCACTTAAGAGCACTTCTGAACCAATCATCACCACCTTTGGATCAAAACTTTGCACTTTTCAAAATTCAAATGAATTTTGGCCAAATTCATCAAATCTTATTCTTTTCTTTTTCTTTCTTCCCCTTTTTTTTCCAACTTGACCAAGGAGGCATCCTAGCCGGCTACTCTCTCTCCCTCTCTCATATTCCTCTTGTCTTATCCACTTGGACACAAAGAATGGGGGGAGCCCGAGGCAAATCTTGCAAAGATTTCACTCCACCCCTCTCTCTCACTCCAGCCACCCCCTACCCCCCTATCAACGTCGAGCCACCACCCAGGTGCACCCTAGAGCCCCACCGGCCAGTGCCTGCTCGACCCCAGCCTCTCTCCCTCTCCCTCGAAGCCCGAGGCCACCTTGAGCTCCCTTGTGCCAACCAGGGTGCAGAGGTCAAGCTAGCCCCTGCCACTACGCCACTAGCAGCCCCCAGCCACCGTTGTCAATGCCCAATAACCTGCTGCCACCCATGCCGTCCGTTGGTCGCCCTACAGCCCATGCTCTGTCCCCTCCCGTGCACGCTCTGGACGCCGAGAGCAGCATAGCCGTTCTGAGTCGTGCACGCACCCTTTCCCCGCGCACCGCACGTACACCTGCATGGCATCGAAGCCCTAACCATGCGCCACCCTCGCCCAGCACGCCCGACCACCTGAGCCTCCCGGCCATGACACGAAAACCCTACACGTCTTCTGAACTTTTGCTTCTGCCCGTTGGCACGGCACACACCCGAGCTTCGTGTCCACACCACTGAACTGAGACCACAACGCCAACCAGAAAGCACCACCTCACTGCCCAATCCCAGATGGTCGAGACCACGAAGCACCGAGTCCACCGCCGGAGTATAAAACCCCCTGGACCGACCCCATCTCTCCTCTGCTCGCCATTCTCCTCCCATTCCCTTCCCTCTCCTCTCTGTGAGATCCCCCGCCACAGCCCACACTCACACTACCCTTGCCAAGCCCCTGCAAGCTCGCCGGAGGGTTTGCCGAGGCCGAGGAAGAAGGGAGAAGGTTGCCGTCATGCGCGACGCCACTGGCCTCTCTCCTCTCCCTCTCTGGCTTCCCAGATCTTCTGCGAGGCTAACGCTACACTTTTCCTGGCCTACGTTCGACGGTAGCCGATGCCATCGCCGACATCACCGGAGCGTCTGGAGGTGAAGCAAGCAAGCTAGGACCTCACCGCGTCGACATTCACCTCTCCGATAGCATCGCCAAGCTCTTCTGATGCACCACAGCCAATCGCCGCTGCCAGATCATCGCCGAACCACCCTAGGTGAGCCCCCAATGAACCCCAGCCTAACCCTAGCCTCGCCGCCGTTCTGCTCTTCTATCGCGAAGATGACGAACGCTGGCCGTCGATCGTGACTTGATCGGACGGCCAGGAATGGCGCGTACCGATTCGGTCGCCCAGGGCCGCTGACAGCCAGGCCCCACTAGCAGCCCGTTTGAAATTCTCCTCCCTCGCGCGTCGACGCAGATCTGGGCCGGATCTGGCCGTTTTGGCCCGCTTCGGGCAGATCTGGCCCGTGAACATTTTTATTTTAGAAATGCTCTGGTAAAATTGAATATTCAGTGAACTTTGAAAATTAATAAAAATTGTTCTGTGTATGCAAATGCTGTGATTCAAAGTTCTGTGAGTAGCTTAAGACAATATCTTTCAGATGGTTTTGGTCCCATGATTTTTGGATCAGTGTAGATTAATTGATAAATAGTATTGTGTTATTAGCCATTTTTCCTACTTAAATGCAAATCTTGAGTTTGGTATGGTAAAAATGAATGAAACCAACTTTTAGTGTTAGTATATCTTGATGCCTTGCTTGACTCACTGGAATTCCTATTTTAGGATTTATAATCTTGCAGTAGTAATAAAAATGGCATAGAGTGTAATTAATCTTAGAAAAATCACCACTTGCAGTAGGATTTGAATTCTGTGCTGAATCCAATTTTGTTGGATCATGTTCTGGAAGAGCTTTCCAGAGCACTTTACCTCATATTTTTCCCAGGAACAGAGAATATATGAGGATTATTTTGATGCCCTAGTGATATTTCCTATTGTTAAATTCATAGGAAATGAACCACACTTTCTTTTTCAGTAAATCCAACTTTGGTAGTTTCTAAAGATTGTTGTCAACCTGCAGGATTGATAGGGGTGCTGTTCGATTCATTGTATGCCTGCATGCTTGAATTGGTTGCTAAGTGGTGGTGTTCACATCAACTTAAGAAACCCTAGTTTCTATTAAGATTAAATTGTTAATTAAGAACCTTTAAAACTTGTTTGCTTTCTAAACTTGTTTGCTTCTGATACTCTTTGATAAGATGGTATGAATTGCTGCATTGCTTTTGGATTGTGTATGCTTGTTTATTTATTTGTGCGTTGTTATATTTTTCCGGCGATAGAATCGAACGAGGAGTGTACCGAAGAAGGTGAAGTGTACGAGTATCAGGACGAGGAGGACCAGGGACAAGCCACCCAAGGCAAGCCATCTAACTTGATGCATATCTGAACCCTAATTACACATTTGCATGTCTCCTTCTATTTTATTAAAGTGCATGGATTTATGTTGCTATAGTTCCTATAGCAATTAATTGTTGACTCAGGCTCCGCGAGTCAAGTTATTATCATCCATCGAAATGACCCCTTGTTTACCTATTCCATTATCCCTGAAGTAGTGGCTTGTTGGTTAGCAACAATGCCTTTGATAAACCTTCTAGTGGAGCTAAAACTCTAGGACTGGGAACACTCAAAGAAAGTTTACGAAAATGTTTCCGAAAACCTTAGGGTAGTACCTACCCCACTGAAGTGGTTTCGAAAAATGGTTTTGATCAAACTGGAGGACAAGGAGATGGTGGTTTTCTTATGACATTGGTGATCACTAGGCGTTCGCTTAGAACAATTAACCCGTGCAACCACATTACCCCGGTATGGGACGGGGCTTAGTTCAAAGTCTATCCGCCTTAGTGCGGGGAGCCTCGAGCTATATAAGGGTTTGTAGGACCCTGGAATCCAGGTTGTCGCAAGTGGTGGGCAACAGTGTAGCGGGCCCGCCAATAGGCTACCCGTCCGGCAGACACTTGGGTTTCTCCCGCCGTGGCGCTGGAACTACGCTCGATAGAGGTAGACGGCCAGGATTTGCCGGGGATGCATACTCCACAGGGTAGGCGCCCGTATTAAGGTGGATAAATGGAAGGCTATGACCGATTATCTGAACCCCGCATACTTGTGTATGACGGTCCGTGGTGGTATCCCAGCGGATTTATCGGATGGTGTGGGTAAAGTGTACAACCTCTGCAGAGTGAAATTCTATTCGAATAGCCGAGTCCTCGGTCATGGATGGTTGGGACGACCATTGCCTAGCCCAATGTCGGTTTTGTTTTTAAAAGTGGATTTCGGAAAAATGGAGAAAGGTGCCGGACGGAGTACTCGGAGGGTACTGCCGTGGCATGTGCTTGGTTTGGAGTACTTGTAGGGTACTACCGAAAGTGGGAAGTGGTCATGTGTGATTGACCGAAAGTTAATAAGAATGGTGGTCATGTTTGATTGACCCCGGTTCTTCTCTTGAAAATGAGTTCCCCCTTTCCTAGTGCTTTTCTAAAGATGCTTTACAAGGATTCTTCTTTAATAAGGGTATAGAGATGTCGTATGACATGATATATCGACAAGAGAAACTATGATATAGAGATGTCGTATGACATGCTATATCGACACGAGAAAGTATAGTTAGGGTTAAGCACTAGCCTCAAACTGACCTCTCTTGCTACAGCCAAATAGCATGCAACTTGTTCCCTCTTAGATGGTTTGCGAGTACAATTCCAAAATGTACTCACGGCTTTGTCCCTGGCTATTAACTTGGCCAGATTATGAAGACTACGAGGATGATAGTGAGGAGTTCGATGACGCCGGTGCGAACTAGGATCCATCTCCCGGTCAGTCGCCTGTAGGGTAGAGGTATGACCCGGGCTACCTACGATATCGATGTGTCCGCTGCTATGTTTAGTGAACTTGCCCTGCGAGGCATTTGAATTCGGCCAAGTGGCCATGTAAGACTAAGCGACTTATTTATGTAATGGATGATGTACTCTGTAATGCCAACTCAGTTATGTGGATTCATGACGGTCTTCCTGGGATCATGAATTGTATGCATAATGGGAATTCCGGATGGTAAACCGGGGTCCCCACAGAGTTGGTATCAGAGCCATCCAGACCTTAGGAGACCCTAGATAGCATGGGCGTTAGACCGGACCAAAAACTATTTTCACTATTAAAAAGTTATAAGAGATGGCTTAATATATATAAGGTAAATATATATTGCTCTCATCTCTCCCTTTACTCTTTAAGCATTTAGACTACTTGCATCTTAATTCAAGTTTTTGTTGTATTTAAAATATTGCACACTTGGGTAAGATACTAACTCAACCTACCTTAAAATTTTGTGTAGATGGACGCTCCTACTGCACACCATCAGGTTGGTACCCACGAGGATGTGCTCGTCTTTGAGCGCGACTTAGTGGAGTTGGCCGCGATTCTCGGACGCCCGCATCCGAGGTCCGAGGCTACTGGCTCTTTGAGGAGGGTACCCGCGAGTTGGCGTACCAGGTCGTTTGCCAGGTCCGCGGGAAGGAGGTCCCGCCGACCTCCCCAGAGTTCACCTTTGAGGTGATCGAGCGCACGTGGGGCGATGGTCTTATGCGTGTCCTCCGACACGCTATCTCGCGCCTTGTCCACCTCCACTACGACGAGCTACTTGGCACCCGCTACGAGCATTACAGACGACTCGACTCCGATGGCTTCCCTCACTAGGCCGCCGCACACACCCCCTTCAGTCGCCACCTTTGCCACACGGAGGCCCTGCTGCACCACACCCAGGGGCAGCTGGACCACGTCCGTATGGTTGCCGACGAGCGAGGCCTGGAGCTGGCCGTTCTTCGCGAGGACCTGCAGGAGTCTATTCTCTCTCGTCACCGCCTCCTCGCTGCCAAGAGGAGGATCATGAAGAGGAATAAGGCTCTGCGTCAGCGCGTCCGTGATTTGGAGGATCACCTTGCTTCACTCGAGAACCACGTGTCCGAGCTAGAGGAGGAGACCGCCGAGCTCCGCAAGGAGAACGAGGAGGTACTCGGCCGCGACGACAACCACCAGGAGGCCTACGACGAGGAGCCCACGAGCACCGACGACGACGATCGTGGTAGCGACGGCGGTGTTGACTGCGACGCTATCATGGACTTTTACGAGCCTGCGACCCCGAGTGAGGAGGATCCAGAGGAGGTTGAGCCTCATGTTAGCGTTGATTAGTAGGTACCCGGCGCACTGCCGTCTCACTTAGGATGTCACGTAGTGGATAGGTCGACCCGTTTTGCGTTTAGGGTGTTGTTGGTTCAGCTGGATCCCTTTTGCTATGTGTTGCCTGAGACTTTGTGGTATGAGTGCTAGACTATGTAGCACCTCTTTTGTATGTATGCATGTGATGGAACTTGGATGGTTATGGTTGATGTATGAATATGGATGTTAGTGTGGCTATGCTTTTATGAGTTCCTTCTATGTATTATTGCGAAGCATATTTTTACCTTGCATTTAAAAACTATCGTTGTATCTCACAATATAAACTTCTCTCCAGAATGGCTCCGGAGACTCGTGGCCACGCTGGCAGCAACCCGCCCCCACCTCCTGAACCCGACATGACGCAGGTGCTGCGGCTCATGTTAGAGGACCGTGAAGCCGCACGTGCTGAGCGTCAAGCCAACCTCGCCACACTCCAACTCCTCGCCCAGATTGCCACCCACCACAACAACAATGGTGGCAATGACGAGCCCCAGAACAACCTTAGGGATTTCCAGAATTCCAATCCCCCAGTTTTCTCTAAGTCTACTAAACCACTGGAAGCCGATGATTGGCTCCGCACCATTGAGAACAAGCTAGAGTACGCTGGAGTTGGAGCCAATGACAAGGTGTTGTACGCAACCCACTTCCTAGCTGGAGCAGCTGGAGCATGGTGGGAAAATGTCCGTGCCATGCAGCCCGAGGGCCAAGTGATGACTTGGGAGGCCTTCAAGACCAAGTTCCGTAAAGCCCATATCCCTTATGGACTCATCAAGATCATGAGGGATAAGTTCCTCAATCTGAAGCAAGGAGGTATGAGTGTCCCTGAGTATCTCGACAAGTTCACCACTTGGGGAAGGTATGCTCCCAACGACATCGATACCGATGAGAAGAAGAGGGAAAGGTTCCTCAATGGACTACAGGAGGAACTGCAGACTTACCTTGTTGCCATGCATTACCCTGATCTGGAAGCCATGGTGGATGCTGCAATCATGGTTCAAGACAAAAACAAGGCCGCCCGTGAGGGCCGCAAGCGCAGGATGATGAGCCAGGGTGGACCAAGTGGACAGAGGTCCCACAGCCTGCCCCCATCCAGGGCTGCACCCCCTCCACAGAGGTTTGCATCCCAAGCCCCCAAGCCCAACAACCCTAATGGCCAATATTCCAGCAATCGCCCCTCAGGCAGAAACTACTCCAGAGGTAACCGCAATGCATTCAACCCTACTAACCGCAGCCAAGGCAGCGGATGTTACACCTGTGGCCAGCCAGGACACTTCTCCAAGGAGTGCCCTCTTAAGAAGCCCTCTGCACCGAGCCTCAGCGCGCCGAGACCCAACCAAGGTCAAGGCCGTGGACCCACTGGGAAGAACCCCAAGAATCAAGCCAATGCTGCACGAGCCCGTCTGAACCATGTCACCGCAGAAGAAGCAGCTGAAGCCCCTGATGTTGTTCTTGGTACGTTTCTCGTCAACTCAGTACCCGCAAAGGTCTTGTTTGATTCGGGTGCTTCACATTCTTTCATCACGGAGAAATTTGTGGCCGCGGGAGGGTTGTCCGCGACTCAAATGGCACGCAAAATGATAGTACAAATTCCTGGATCCCAAGTTAGAGCCCATATGTGCTACGAGGGTGTACCCGTAGTCATCCACGGGGCATCTTTCCAAGCCAACCTTATCATCCTAGGCACTAAGGGTTTGGATGTAGTACTTGGAATGGATTGGATGTCCAAGTACCACGGGCACATAGATTGCGCCAGGAAGTCCATAACCATTACCAATAGTGAGGGTATTCAAGTTGAGCACGTTGCAACCATGCCGTCCCGCAAAGCCTACTACAAGAAATCTGTATCTGGGCCAACCCTTAACCAAGTTCCGGTGGTATGTGAGTACCCCAATGTTTTCCCCGAAGAGTTGCCAGGTATGCCCCCCGACCGGGATATTGAGTTCATTATTGAGTTGATTCCCGGAACAGCCCCTATAGCACAAAGAGCCTACCGCATGAACCCCTAGGAGTTAGAAGAATTAAAGAGGCAGCTCGCTGATATGCTCAGCAAGGGTCTTATCCATCCCAGCGCGTCACCCTGGGGATCGCCTGTTCTATTTGTGGACAAGCGAGACGGTACCATTCGATTGTGTGTGGACTACCGCAAGTTGAACGAGGTGATGATCAAAAACAAGTATCCACTCCCAAAAATTGAAGACCTGTTTGATCAGCTGAACGGAGCCAAAGTATTCTCCAAGATTGATCTCCACACCAGATATCATCAGCTGAAGGTCCGCGAGTCCGATATTCCCAAGACCGCCTTCACCACACGATACGGTTTATTCGAGTACACCGTCATGTCCTTTGGCCTGACGAATACCCCAACCTACTTTATGAATCTCATGAACAAGGTGTTCATGAAGTTCCTTGACAAGTTTGTGGTGGTATTTATCGACGACATCTTGGTCTATTCCAAGACTGAGGAAGAACACGCAGAGCATCTGCGATTAGTGTTGGGAACCTTGAGGGAACACCAACTCTACGCCAAGTTCAGCAAGTGTGAATTTTGGCTAAAGGAAGTTGGATTTTTGGGACACGTTATCTCAGCCGGGGGAGTGTCTGTTGACCCATCGTAGATTACTTTTATCTTAGAAAGAAAAGCCCCAACCAATCTCACTGAAGTTCGAGCCTTCCTCGGACTAGCTGGATATTACCGAAAGTTTGTTGAAGGTTTTTCCAGCAATGCCCGCCCAATGACTCAACTCCTCAAGAAGGACAAGAAGTTTGAGTGGACCGAAAAGTGTGAGCAAAGTTTCCAAGAGCTTAAGAAGAGACTCGTGTCAGCTCCCATCTTGACCATGCCCGACATCACCAAAAGCTTTGACGTCTATTGCGATGCCTCTAAGCTTGGACTTGGAAGTGTCTTGATGCAAGACGGCAAGGTCATTGCTTATCTATCTCGTCAACTGCGTCCGCATGAGCTAAACTACCCAACCCATGATCTTGAACTGGCCGCTGTCGTGTATGCACTCAAGACTTGGCGGCACTACCTTATGGGAAACAGATGTGAAATCTACACCAATCATAAGAGCTTGAAGTACATCTTCTCTCAGAAGGAGTTGAATATGAGGCAGCGTAGGTGGATTGAGCTTATCAAAGATTATAATTTAGGCATTCACTATCACCCGGGCAAGGCGAATGTGGTCGCCGATGCCCTTATCCGAGAGCCTTGCTCCCTAAATGCCCTGCTAAGGACCAACCAGCCTACATTATGTGAGGAGTTTGAAAGGTTTGGACTTGAGCTTGTAAGCCATGGGTTCCTAGCCAACCTTGAAGTCCCACCTACTCTCTTTGACCAAATCAAGGAAGCTCAGAAAGGCCATGAGAGCATTGAAGGAATTAAGCGAAGGATAGAACGTGAAGGAGTACCTGGGTTTTCGATTGATCAGCAAGGAGTGTTATGGTATAATGGCCGCCTATGCGTCCCTAGCATCGATGAATTGAAGCAGCTCATTTTGAAGGAGGCCCATGATACTCCCTACTCGATTCACCCAGGAGGCACCAAGATGTACCAAGACTTAAAAGAGCAGTTCTGGTGGCATGGGATGAAGCGAGAAATAGCATTCTATATTGCCCGGTGCGACGTTTGCCAATGAGTCAAGGCCGAGCACCAAAGACCTGCGGGTCTGCTGCAACCCCTGAAGGTGCCCATGTGGAAATGGGAAGAAATTGGAGTGGACTTCATCACTGGTCTGCCAAGATCAAATAGAGGTCATGACTCTATCTGGGTTGTTGTTGACCGCCTAACCAAAGTCGCACATTTTATTCCAGTCAAGACCACCCATAATGGTAGGGAACTCGCCGATCTTTATATCTCTAGGATTGTGAGTCTGCACGGAGTGCCCAAAACCATCGTATCCGATCGTGGTACTCAATTCACATCACGTTTTTGGGCAAAACTTCATGAAGCCTTAGGGACCAAGCTTTCATTTAGCACAGCCTATCATCCGCAGACTGGAGGTCAAACCGAGAGGGTCAACCAGATCCTTGAGGACATGCTCCGTGCATGTGTCCTATCTTATGGAGCCAAATGGGAGGACTGTTTACCATTTGCCGAATTCTCCTACAACAATAGCTACCAAGCTAGTCTCCAAATGGCCCCTTTCGAAGCCCACCTTTTTTACTACTTATTTGAACTAAGTAATGCTTTATTTAGGGGAAACTAAAACTTTTTAATTAAGATATTTTGTTGTGTATGCATGATCCCATGTGATCTAGTTGGGTGCTATAGAACCTTTGGGTTCAAAATTCTTTTCTGGAATTCTTGCAAGTGTGAATTATAATGTGTGTTGTCTTACATATTATGTGAACTCCAATTCAAACCTAGAGAAAATAAAACTAGGGCTTGTTTGCTTGTTTTGCACTATGATTTCATGTGCATGTGTGTGTGATACGTCTCAAACGTATCTATAATTTTTGATGCTCCATGCTTGTTTTTACACCATTTGCCTATTGTTTCGTTACACTTAGTGGCACTTTTATGCATTTTCCGGAACTAACCTATTAACGAAGTGCCACAGTGCCAGTTCCCTGTTTTCTGCTGTTTTTGTGTCTCAGAGTGATACACAGGAAATATTCTCGGAATTGGACGAAACCACATCCTGAAGTCTTATTTTACCCGGAAGCTTCCAGAGATCCGAAGAGGAGTAGGAGGGGGGGCCACCAGGGCCCCACACGCAGGGGTGGCGCGGCCAGCCCCCTGTCCACGCCGGGCCCGCGTGAGGGCGCCTGGCCCCTCCTCTGACAACACCCCTTCGCCTATAAAGACCCCCCGACGGAAAAAACCTAAGTACCCGATTAGTTTTCCAGAACACATCGCGATCCGCCGCCGCCGTCGACCCGAAGATCGGGAGGGTCCAGAAGCTCTTCCCGGCACCCTGCCGGAGAGGGGAATCGCCACCGGAGGTCTTCTTCATCGCCATCCTTGCCTCCGGAGCGATGAGTGAGTAGTCTACCTTGGACAATGGGTCCATAGCAGTAGCTAGATGGTTGTCTTCTCCACCATGTGCTTCATGTGTAGATCTCATGAGCTGCCCTACATGATTGAGATCACCGTTATGTAATTCTACATGTTTGGTTTGTTGGGATCCGATGAATATTGGTGTTTATGATTAAGTTGCTGTACTGAATTATATCTTTTGTTATCTCTATGTTGTTTATGATCTTGCAAGCTCTCCGTTGTTAGTAGCTATCTTGGCCGAGTAGTTGCTAGTGACTCCAAGAGGCGGTATTTATGCTCGATAGTGGGTTCATGCCTCTATTTCACCTGGGGGAGTGACAGAAACCTCTAAGGTGGTAGATGTGCTGTTGCTACTAGGGAGAAAACAACATTCATATGCTCAAGGGCATATGCTTTGTTTACATTACACACTTTGCTTAATGCAATTATCTGTTGTTCGCAACTCAATACTTCTAGGGTGTTCGGATTGATATCCCCGGGAGTGGATTATTAGTCATAGATGCAGTTGGATGGCGGTCTATGTATTTTGTTGTAATGCCCAGAGTAAATCTCATAGTGATCTTCTTGACATATCACGTTTATCTCTATTCTATCAATTGCCCAACTGTAATTTGTTTACCCAGCATGTGTTTATTTATCTATGGAGAGACTCCACTAGTGAACTGTGGACCCCGGTCCTATTTACATCATATTGCTATCACCTGTTTACTTTACTCGCACTGTTTACTTTACTCGCATACTATATTGTTTTCCACTCGATACACTCATAACCTTTGTTTCAAGCAAACCGGTGAGATTGACAACCTCATCGCAAGTTGGGGACAAAGTATTTGTTTGTGTGTGTGCAGGTTCCGCATCACCTTCAGTCGTCATTGTCTCTCCTCTCCTGACCGACATTAAACCTTGGTTTCTTAACTGAGGGAAAACTAGCTGCTATACTCATCATACCTTCCTCTTGGGGTTCCCAACGGGCTGGTTATCCACCACGCACAAGGACAGTCTGCTCCCACGTCAACTTGGCACCATCAGTAATTTCCTGGCGCCATCAACAAGTAGCAGCTCATTTTCTGGCGCCGTTGCCGGGGAGGACGAGAAGACTTCTGCAAGGGCAGTTTTTCGCACACACATTCTTTACTTTGTTTTATTGTTTTGCTTTACTTTATTTATTTTACCTGCATTGCTTTATATCAAAAACCCAAAAAAAAATTAGAATCCTTGGTAGTTGTTATTTCTTTACTTTAGTTTATCATGTTGATCCCTAAGTACGTTCTGGAATACCTCTCAGTAGGTAGTGGTTCAATTATTGGAAAAAGTAACATTGAGGAGTTCTTTAATCACATTAGTATGCATGAGGAAGTTGAGGAAAAGTCTTGGGTTGAGCTTGCTCCTAGTATTGAAGTTGCTTCTGTTTATTTAATTGACATGTTGGAAACTAGGTTTGCTAGTCTTAATCCTTTTATGCAATATATGTTCCTTAAGCTTCATGAAATTGAGGATCCCGAAAAGAAAGCTTTTATCTTGGAAACTTTGCGCCTAGAATTTAAGGATGTCGTTATTGAAGCTAGGAAAGTTCTTAAACGTTTTAATAAACTCGGTTCACCTATAAAGGTTATTGATACTAATGATGAGGGAACCGAAATACCTATGCCTTGCAAGCTTTTGGGATTGAATGAAGCCTTCGAAAATAATTTTGCCTGGATCTGTCCTGAAAATCTTTTTGATGAAAATAGTGTACCAAAGCATGATCACAAAGGGTCTTCTAAAACTTATGTGGATGAAATACAATGCCTTATTGATAAGACCTCTGCAGTTGATCTTAACGCTTCTTCTGAAGGTACTTGATTCGCAACTTTCTGCGCCTAGCTCAAAGGCGTTAAAGAAAAGCACTCTTGGGAGATAACCCAATGTTTTCTTTTCAGTACTTTTTCTTTTATTTGAGTCTTGGAAGTCATTACTACTGTAATGACTGCTCCTTATCTTGTTTATTTCGTTTTTGTGCCAAGAGAAGCCTCTAATTTGAGTGAGGTAAAGATTTGGGGATGTTGCTGTCCTGAAACTGTTTTCGGTGCTGCACCGTAAAAATTCGTGAAAATTCTCTGTTTATCTTTTGGACCTGCCATTTCTTGTGCATATGCCCCAGGTTATATCCAAACTTTTGTTAGTTGAACACTTTTTTATTTGAGCAACAGAAAATCCCTCAAAAATTCGACCTTTGTCAGCTGTTCAGTTTTGACAGATTTCTGCCAATATTTGTGTTTGCCACTTTATCGCTTTCTTTTGAGTTCTTTTGATCACGGAACTTTTGGGGAGGTTGATACAGTAGTATCTACTATATATGTGGTGGTTTTGAGTTGAAACCTGAAGCAAATAGAGGATTGATTATATGTTATGCTTGCACTAATGTTGCTAATAGAATTGTGTTTAGTTTTGTATGAAGGAAGTTTTCAAGTGTAGGGATTGGAGAATGATGAGATGAGTTGAAGAATGGACAAAAGCTCAAGCTTGGGGATGCCCATGCATCACCCCAAGAAATATCCAAGAAGTACAAGCGTCAAAGCTTGGGGATGCCCCCGAGGCACCCCTTCTTCATCGGCAAAAATCAGGTCACCTTTCAAAACACTATATTTTTATTGCTTCATGCACTATGTGTTTTTCTTGGAGCGTCAGTTGTTTTAGTTTTCTTAGTTGGTTTAGTTTGTTTGTTTGCTGCAATAAATGGTTGGACCCCAACAAATTTCTTTTGGAGAAGTACTCGTTTTCATTTGCCAAGAACGCTCTAGTTTTCACTCTTATTAAAAATCGAGTGTTCTTCTTTTTCTGCTACTGCTTTTGGTTTTTGTTTTCGCCTTGATTTGCATTCAGACCTTGTCATATCTTTTCATCAAGGTTCATTTTTGCCTCTGATCTTTATTGGTTTTCATCAAAAGAGGTGTTTATAAAAATTTCAAATGGTGTTGGAAAAGAGAAAAAGCTTTGTGCAAAATAGTGGTACAAGAAGGAGCTTGTGTAGACTGCGGCTTAGGCTTTTTCATGTCATGCTTGATGTCTTTTTGATAGTATGCTTAGTGGTTTTGCTGTAGCATGACTTGTCTCAAATAACTGAGATTGCTTAATGAGCCTTTGAAAAAATCATGCGTTGTTTTTATTGTATGGAAGCATTATTTTGGTTTTCTCCTTGATGCTTTATTTGGGTTGACTTGGCGCATGCTCACACATGTTAGACTCTTACAAAGTCGCCAATAGCCTTCATGATCATTTAGTTTTTGACTTTTGATGCCATCTTATGCTCCTTTTAATGTCGCTTTGTCGCTTTGCATGATTATGGCCATTATTGCTCTCTTAGTTGGTCGCTCCCAGTCTTTTGCTAGCCCTCGCCTTGTACTGAGTATGAGCTCTACTCGTGCATCCAACTCCTAAAAGCCAAAGTTTGCCAAAGTGTCCACCATACATACCTACTAGCAATTTGCTATTCCAAGTAAATTTGACTTGCTTTTATTTTCTCTTCAAATTAAACTCTTACCAGTGTTATGCGAAATTCGGTCAGTAAAGCTCTCACGAACCGGAAGGCACACTTTACTTTTTCCTGTTCTTAAAAATTTGACATTGTGGTCTCTTATGTTGAGTTGTTATGTTTGCAAGTTGTAAGTTGGAGACTAGCCCAGCCATGCAGTCATGGGCAAGCTTTCAACATTGCACTTCTTATTTGAGTTGATATCGTGATCTTTTGTTTATGGATGCCCGCGGTGTGAAATGAATTGGGAATCTTGTAGGGATCATGGAGTTTGTATATGTGTTAGGGAAACGCCGGGCCGCCAATCTAAGCCATGCATAATTCAAGGTGGAAATTTGCAGCATACCCATGGTGAACATTCGACGACGCATCTCATAATAAAAAGCTAAACAAAAGGCAAATAAAAGAGATGTCGAGGTGTTCATTGCCTGCTTGTCCTATCATTTTGGTGTGGGCTTGTTCCATGTCATCGGGCACGGAGGTACCCCATTGGCGGTTCTCAATGATATGCATATACTTACAATGACAAGAGCCTTGCTCGGGACTCTAAGTAAAGTAGCATGAGGTTTGGGTACTTGTATTCACGGGGCACGAGGTTTTCAACTTATGATTTGTCAAGCATATGCATCATAATTTTTCTCGCATTAACTTTAACCATTCAAGATGCTTATGATGGGGGCAATGAGAGCTCAAAGCCGGTAAGTACCATAATTTTTGAAGGTTATAAAACTTGCAATCACTGCTTCCCTCTGCGAAGGGTCTTTCTTTTACTTTTATGTTGAGTCACCGCCTTCTTTCTTTATGCATCATTAAGAGAGCATAGTTGTCATTCTTAGTGTGATATGCATTGTCCCAAAGTTCATTGATTGATTCATATTGTTGGTTTCACTTGTTCTTAAATTATTTGTATCTAGTCGCCCTCTTAAACTTGAAGGTGTCCTATGCATTTATGTTTTGCTCTCTTTGAAGGACAAGCTGAAAACCATTTGTATGTTTTTCCTTATGATTTGAACACACGTTTGACTTTCATTGTTTCATTTTCATGATCTTTTGTTTGTGTTCATTTGCATGTTTACAACATGGTTGCTAAGTTCTTATTGTCATGATTATATCTTCATGCCCATGTTTTAAGTTCTTATGATCCCAGCTCACCAATGCTTACATATATGATCAAGATTGTGTAGGTGCATGTCACCTCAAAAATTATTCTTTTGTTATCACTTACCTACTCGAGGACGAGCAGGAGTTAAGCTTGGGGATGCTTGATACGTCTCAAACGTATCTATCATTTTTGATGCTCCATGCTTGTTTTTACACCATTTGCCTATTGTTTCGTTACACTTAGTGGCACTTTTATGCATTTTCCGGAACTAACCTATTAACGAAGTGCCACAGTGCCAGTTCCCTGTTTTCTGCTGTTTTTGTGTTTCAGAGTGATACACAGGAAATATTCTCGGAATTGGACGAAACCACATCCTGAAGTCTTATTTTACCCGGAAGCTTCTAGAGATCCGAAGAGGAGTAGGAGGGGGGGCCACCAGGGCGCCACACGCAGGGGTGGCGCGGCCAGCCCCCTGGCCGCGCCGGGCCCGCGTGAGGGCACATGGCCCCTCCTCTGACAACACCCCTTCACCTATAAAGACCCCCCGATGGAAAAAACCTAAGTACCCGATCAGTTTTCCAGAACACATCGCGATCCGCCGCCGCCGTCGACCCAAAGATCGGGAGGGTCCAGAAGCTCTTCCCGGCACCCTGCCGAAGAGGGGAATCGCCACCGGAGGTCTTCTTCATCGCCATGCTTGCCTCTGGAGCGATGAGTGAGTAGTCTACCTTGGACTATGGATCCATAGCAGTAGCTAGATGGTTGTCTTCTCCACCATGTGCTTCATGTTTAGATCTCATGAGCTGCCCTACATGATTGAGATCACCGTTATGTAATTCTACATGTTTGGTTTGTTGGGATCCGATGAATATTGGTGTTTATGATTAAGTTGCTGTACTGAATTATATCTTTTGTTATCTCTATGTTGTTTATGATCTTGCATGCTCTCCGTTGTTAGTAGCTATCTTGGCCGAGTAGTTGCTAGTGACTCCAAGAGGGGGTATTTATGCTCGATAGTGGGTTCATGCCTCTATTTCACCTGGGGGAGTGACAGAAACCTCTAAGGTGGTAGATGTGCTGTTGCTACTAGGGAGAAAACAACATTCATATGCTCAAGGGCATATGCTTTGTTTACATTACACACTTTGCTTAATGCAATTATCTGTTGTTCGCAACTTAATACTTCTAGGGTGTTCGGATTGATATCCCCGGGAGTGGATTATTAGTCATAGATGCAGTTGGATGGCGGTTTATGTATTTTGCTGTAATGCCCAGAGTAAATCTCATAGTGATCTTCTTGACATATCACGTTTATCTCTATTCTATCAATTGCCCAACTGTAATTTGTTTACCCAGCATGTGTTTATTTATCTATGGAGAGACACCACTAGTGAACTGTGGACCCCGGTCCTATTTACATCATATTGCTATCACCTGTTTACTTTACTCGCATACTATATTGTTTTCCACTTGATACACTCATAACCTTTGTTTCAAGCAAACCGGTGAGATTGACAACCTCATCGCAAGTTGGGGACAAAGTATTTGTTTGTGTGTGTGCAGGTTCCGCATCACCTTCAGTCGTCATTGTCTCTCCTCTCCTGACCGACATTAAACCTTGGTTTCTTAACTGAGGGAAAACTAGCTGCTATACTCATCATACCTTCCTCTTGGGGTTCCTAACGGGCTGGTTATCCACCACGCACAAGGACAGTCTGCTCCCACGTCAACTTGGCACCATCAGTAATTTCCTGGCGCCATCAACAAGTAGCAGTGTGTATCACTTAAATTCTTTTCTTGCCAATTTCAATCAGATTTGCTGCATAAATGCTTGGAATTGTGCTATGATTTCATGCCAATGCTAAACCTAGTGAATTAGAACCCTAGCACCTTCCATCTTTTTATTTCTTTTGTTTAAACTTTATTTCTGCACACTATATTGGAAAAGAGGAACTTGATCAAAACCCTATTTCTATTTGGCCAAAAATATTGAAACTTGGTGGATGCCTTGCTATCCACTTAAGAGCACTTCTGAACCAATCATCACCACCTTTGGATCAAAACTTTGCACTTTTCAAAATTCAAATGTATTTTGGCCAAATTCATCAAATCTTATTCTTTTCTTTTTCTTTCTTCCCCTTTTCTTTTCCAACTCGACCAAGGAGGCGTCCTAGCCGGCTACTCTCTCTCCCTCTCTCATATTCCTCTTGTCTTATCCACTTGGACACAAAGAATGGGGCCAGCCATGACACGAAAACCCTGCACGTCTTCTGAACTTTTGCTTCTGCCCGTTGGCACGGCACACACCCGAGCTCCGTGTCCACACCACTGAACTGAGACCACGACGCCGCCCAGAAAGCACCGCCTCGCTGCCCAAGCCCAGATGGTCGAGACCACGAAGCACCAAGTCCACTGCCGGAGTATAAAACCCCCTAGACCGACCCCATCTCTCCTCTGCTCGCCATTCTCCTCCCATTCCCTTCCCTCTCCTCTCTGTGAGATATCCCGCCATAGCCCATGCTCACACTACCCTTGCCAAGCCCCTGCAAGCTCGCCGGAGGGTTTGCCGAGGCCGAGGAAGAAGGGAGAAGGTTGCCGTCACGCGTGACGCCACTGGCCTCTCTCCTCTCCCTCTCTGGCTTCCCAGATCTTTTGCGAGGCTAACGCTACACTTTTCTTGGCCTAGGTTCGACGGTAGCTGAAGCCATCGCCGACATCACCGGAGCGTCTAGAGGTGAAGCAAGCAAGCTAGGACCTCGCCGCGTCGATGTTCACCTCTCCGACAGCATCGCCAAGCTCTTCCGACGAACCGCAGCCAATCACCGCCGCCAGATCGTCGCCGAACCACCCTAGGTGAGCCCCCAGTGAACCCCAGCCTAACCCTAGCCTCGCCGCCGTTCTGCTCTTCTATCGCGAAGACGACGAACGCTGGCCGTCGATCGCGACTTGATCGGACGGCCAGGAACGGCGTGTACCGATTTGGTCGCCCGAGGCCGCTGACAGCCAGGCCCCACTGGCAGCCCGTTTGAAATTCTCCTCCCGCACGCGTCGACGCAGATCTGGGCCGGATCTGGCTGTTTCGGCCCGCTTTGGGCAGATCTGGCCCGTGAACATTTTTATTTTACAAATGCTCTGGTAAAATTGAATATTCAGTGAACTTTGAAAATTAATAGAAATTGTTCTGTGTATGGAAATGCTGTGATTCAAAGTTCTATGAGTAGCTTAAGACAATATCTTTCAGATGGTTTTGGTCCCATGATTTTTGGATCAATGTAGATTAATTGATAAATAGTATTGTGTTATTAGCCATTTTTCCTACTTAAATGCAAATCTTGAGTTTGGTATGGTAAAAATGAATGAAACCAACTTTCAGTGTTAGTATATCTTGATACCTTGCTTGACTCACTGGAATTCCTATTTTAGGATTTATAATCTTGCAGTATTAATAAAAATGGCATAGAGTGTAATTAATCTTAGAAAAATCACCACTTGCAGTAGGATTTGAATTTTGTGCTGAATCGAATTTTGTTGGATCATGTTCTAGAAGAGCTTTCCAGAGCACTTTACCTCATATTTTTCTGAGGAACAGAGAATATATGAGGATTATTTTGATGCCCTAGTGATATTTCCTATTGTTAAATTCATAGGATATGAACCACACTTTGTTTTTCAGTAAATCCAACTTTGGTAGTTTCTTAAGATTGTTGTCAACCTGCAAGATTGATAGGGGTGCTGTTTGATTCATTGTATGCCTGCATGCTTGAATTGGTTGCTAAGTGGTGGTGTTCACATCAACTTAAGAAACCCTAGTTTCTATTAAGATTAAATTGTTAATTAAGAACCTTTAAAACTTGTTTGCTTTCTAAACTTGTTTGCTTCTGATACTCTTTGATAAGATGGTGTGAATTGCTGCATTGCTTGTGGATTGTGTATGCTTGTTTATTTATTTGTGCGTTGTTATATTTTTCCGGCGATAGAATCGAACGAGGAGTGTACCGAAGAAGGTGAAGTGTACGAGTATCAGGACGAGGAGGACCATGGACAAGCCACCCAAGGCAAGCCATCTAACTTGATGCATATCTGAACCCTAATTACACATTTGCATGTCTCCTTCTATTTTATTAAAGTGCATGGATTTATGTTGCTATAGTTCCTATAGCAATTAATTGTTGACTCAGGCTCCGCGAGTCAAGTTGTTATCATCCATCGAGATGACCCCTTGTTTACCTATTCCATTATCCCTGAAGTAGTGGCTTGTTGGTTAGCAACAATGCCTTTGATAAACCTTCTAGTGGAGCTAAAACTCTAGGACTGGGAACACTCAAAGAAAGTTTACGAAAATGTTTCCAAAAACCTTAGGGTAGTACCTACCCCACTGAAGTGGTTTCGAAAAATGGTTTTGATCAAACTGGAGGACAAGGAGATGGTGGTTTTCTTATGACATTGGTGATCACTAGGCGTTCGCTCAGAACAATTAACCCGTGCAACCACATTACCCCAGTATGGGATAGGGCTTAGTTCGAAGTCTATCCGCCTTAGTGCGGGGAGCCTCGCACTATATAAGGGTTTGTAGGACCCTGGAATCCGGGTTGTCGCAACTGGTGGGCAACAGTGTAGCGGGCCTGCCAATAGGCTACCCGTCCGGAAGACACTTGGGTTTCTCCCGCCGTGGCGCTGGAACTACGCTCGATAGAGGTAGACGGCCAGGATTTGCCGGGGATGCATACTCCACAGGGTAGGCGCCCGTATTAAGGTGGATAAATGGAAGGCTATGACCGATTATCCGAACCCCGCATACTTGTGTATGACGGTCCGTGGTGGTATCCCGGCGGATTTATCGGATGGTGTGGGTAAAGTGTACAACCTCTGCAGAGTGAAATTGTATTCAAATAGCCGAGTCCTCGGTCATGGACGGTTGGGATGACCGTTGCCTAGCCCAATGTTGGTTTTGTTTTCAAAAGTGGATTTCGGAAAAATGGAGAAAGGTGCCGGACGGAGTACTCGGAGGGTACTGCCGTGGCATGTGCTTGGTTCGGAGTACTTGTAGGGTACTGCCGAAAGTGGGAAGTGGTCATGTGTGATTGACCGAAAGTTAATAAGAATGGTGGTCATGTTTGATTGACCCCGGTTCTTCTCTTGAAAATGAGTTCCCCTTTCCTAGTGCTTTTCTAAAGATGCTTTACAAGGATTCGTCTTTAATAAGGGTATAGAGATGTCGTATGACATGATATATCGACAAGAAAAACTATGATATAGAGATGTCGTATGACATGCTATATCGACATGAGAAAGTATAGTTAAGGTTAAGCACTAGCCTCAAACCGACCTCTCTTGCTACAGCCAAATAGCATGCAACTTGTTCCCTCTTAGATGGTTTGCGAGTACAATTCCAAAATGTACTCACGGCTTTGTCCCTGGCTATTAACTTGGCCAGATTATGAAGACTACGAGGACGATGGTGAGGAGTTTGACGACGCCGGTGCGAACTAGGATCTGTCTCCCGGTCAGTCGCCTGTAGGGTAGAGGCATGACCCGGGCTACCTACGATATCGATGTGTCCGCTGCTATGTTTAGTGAACTTGCCCTGCGAGGCATTTGAATTCGGCCAAGTGGCCATGTAAGACTAAGCGACTTATTTATGTAATGGATGATGTACTCTGTAATGCCAACTCAGTTATGTGGATTCATGACGGTCTTCCTGGGATCATGAATTGTATGCATAACGGGAATTCCGGATGGTAAACCGGGGCCCCACACAAAAGCTCAAGCTTGGGGATTCCCATGTCACCCCAATAAATATACAAGAGGTACAAGCATCAAAGCTTGGGGATGCCCCTGAGGCACCCCTTCTTCATCGGCAAAAATTAGGTCACCTTTCAACACATTATATTTTTATTGCTCCATATTCTATGCGTTTTTCTTGGAGCATCTTTACTTTTACTTTCAGTTTTCTTTTCTTTTGTTTGCTGCAATAAATGGTTGGAACCCAACAAATTTCTTTTGGAGGAGACGTACTTCGTTTTCATTGCCAAGAACACTCTATTTTTCACTCTTATCGTTCAACGAGTGTTCTCTTTTTCTAGAACTACGTTTAGCTTTCGTTTTTCGCCTTGATTTTTGTTCAGATCTTGTTATATCTTTGCATCAAGGTGTATTTAGACCACTGGTCTATGTTGGTTTTCATCAAAAGAGTTATTTCAAGAAGATTTGAATGGTGTTGGAAAAGAGAAAACAGTTTCATGCAAAAAGTGGTACAAAAAGGAGCTTGTTTAGACTGCGGCTTAGACTTTTGCATGCCTTGCTTGATGTCGTTTTGATAGTATGCTTAGTAGTTTTTGCTGTAGCATGACTTGTCTCAAATGGCTGAGATTGCTTAATGTGCCTTTCAAAAAATCATGCGTTGTTTTTGTTATATGGAAGCATTTATTGTGGTTTTCTCCTTGATGCTTTATTTGGGTTGACTTGGCGCATGCTTACAACATGTTTGACTCTAACATGTCACCATATAGCCTCTATGATTATTTGGTTTTTGACTTGTGATGCCACTTTATGCTTCGGTTAATGATGTTTTGTCACTATGCATGATTACGGCCGTTATTGCTCCCTTAGTTGGTCGCTCCCAGTCTTTTGCTAGCCTTCATTTTGTACTAAGTATGAGCTCTACTCGTGCATCCAACTCCCAAAAACCAAGTTTGCCAGTGTGTCCACTATAAATTCCTATGCATGGTATTTGCAAGCCATTCCAAGTAAATTTTCATGTGCTACCTTTCAAAAAACCTTCAAAATACTTCTCATTTTGTGACACTATTTTCAGCTCATGGGGACGTAGTGGTCAGATTTGCTATCTTCCATATTGTTTTATTCCAAAAAGAAAAAAATAAAAAAGGCACTCCTCCATGGTATGTGAAAGTTGGTGGGCACCCGATGGAATCGGTTAGCCATGGTTTGTGAAAGGAAAAGTGGGGAGGAGTGCCAAGCTTTATAAAAGAGCACCAAAGTGCCAATCTCTCTCTCAAAACTTGCTTTTTATGGAAGATAGTAAGAACCACATTGTCAGTCGTTGACAAAGACAACCACCTCTCAAAACCAATTTTTATCTCTCTATTTAAAAATGAAAAGCTCTAGCACATGTTTAATCACTGCTTCCCTCTGCGAAGGGCCTTCCTTTTACTTTTATGTTAAGTCTCCACCTTTTACCTTTATGCACCGTCTAAGAGAGCATAGTTGCCATTTTGAGTTTAATGTGCATAGTCCCAAAGTTTATCATTGATTGATTCATGATTTTGGTTTTGCATGTTCTTAAATTATTTGTATCTAGTCGCCCTCTTAAACTTGAAGGTGTCCTATGCATTTATTTTTTGCTATTCCATGAAGGACAAGCTGAAAACCACTTTGATATGTTTTTCCATATGATTTGAACACACTTGACTTTCAATGTTTCATTATTCATTATCTTTTGTTTGTGTTACTTTTCATGTTATAACAGGGTTGCTAAGTTTTATTGTCAAGATTATGTCTCTTATGCCCATGTTTTAAGTTCTTTGATCCCAGCGCACAATGCTTTACATCGTTGATCAAGATTGTGATGGTGCATGCCACCTCAAAAATTATTCTTTTGTTATCACTTACCTACTAGAGGACGAGCAAGAGTTAAGCTTGGGGATGCTTGATACATCTCAAACGTATCTATAATTTTTGATGCTCCATGCTTATTTATACACCATTTGCTTTGTGTTTTGTTACACTTCGTGGCATTTTTATAGATTTTCTGGAACTAACTTACTAACGAGACGCCACAGTGCCAGTTCCCTATTTTCTGCTGTTTTTGTGTTTCAGAAAAGCTACACAGGAAATATTCTCGAAATTGGATGAAACAAAAGCCAAACCTCCTATTTTCCCGAAGTGTCGCGAAATCCGAAGATGAGACAGAGGGGGCCAGAGCCTGGCCACACCCTAGGGCAGCGTGGCCTAGGCCTGGCCCGTGCCACCTAGGGGTGAGACCGGCGGGTCCACCTCCTGACGCCGCCCTTCCGCCTATATATTCCCCTCGATGGGAAAAACCTAAACACCCGATCAATTTTCCTCGAAACATACTACAAGCCACTGCCGCCGTCGATGCGAGATCGGGAGGATCCAGGAGCTCTTCCCGGCAACCTGCCTGTGGGGACCCTAGCTTACCACCTGGGATTCCCGTTATCCATACAATTCACGATCCCAGGAGACCGTCGTGAATCCACATAACAGAGTTGGCATTTCAGATTACATCATCCATTACATAACGAGTATTAAAGTCTTACATAAGCCGCTTGGCTGAATATAAATGCCACGCAGGGCAAGTTCAACTGACACACTTATTTATGAAGTAGCAGCGGATACATGCAGCGTAGTTGACCCAAGTAAGGCCTACTACCCTACAGGCGACTGACCGGGAAACGATTCCTAATTCGCACCGGCGTCGTCATACTCCTCATCGTCCTCCTCATAGTCATCGCCAAAGTCTGGCCAAGTTAATAGCCAGGGACAAAGCCATGAGTACATTTTGGAATTGTACTCGCAAACCATCTAAGAGAGAAAACATTTACATGCTATATGGCTATAGCAAGGGTTGGCTTGGTTTTAATGAAACTATAAACTAGCTAGTTTTCTGTGTTGACATAGCATGCCTTATGACATTTCTATATCCTTATTAAAGAAGACTTTTATAAAGACTCTTTAGTAAAATCTCTAGGAAAGGGGGAAACTCATTTTCAAGATAAATCGGTAGTCAATCAGACATGACCACCTTAAGTCGTCGGCAGTACTCTCCAAGTACTCCGACCCATCCTCGTACCACGGCAGTACCCTCCGAGTACTCCGTCCGGTACCAACTCTAGTTTTCAGAAAACATTTTTGTAAACCAAAACCCGACACAGGTTAAGTATGGCCATTCCAACCATCCATGACCGAGGACTCGGCTATTCGAATAGATTACACTCTGCAGAGGTTGTACACTTTACCCACACCATCCGATAAATCCACCGGGATACCACCACGGACCGTCATACACAAGTATGTAGGGTTTGGATAATTGATCAAAGCCCTCCATCTATCTACCTTAGTACTGGTTGCCTACCCTGTGGAGTTTACCTCCCCGGCATGTCCTGGCAGTACCTCCTCTAGAGCGTAACTCCGGCGCCACGGCGGGAGAACCCAAGTGTCTTCCGGCGGCTCAGGATATGCCGTTATATGTGTTGACCCTCGTTTGGCATCAACCCGGATTCCGGGGTCCTAAAGACCCTTATATAGTTGTGAGGCTCCCCGCACTAAAGCAAATAAACTTCAAACTAAGCCCCGTCCCATACCGGGGTAATATGGTTGCACGGGAGTAATTGGTTTGGCGAACACTTATACACAATGCCATTTTTTAGAAATCCCCCAACTCCTTCACCTCCCATGTCCAACTCCATGTTTATAAAACCATTTGTAAACATCTCAATGGAGTAGCAACTACTTCAAGGTGTTCGAAAATATTTTCGAAAATCTTTCTAGAGAGTATTCCCAATCCTAGAGTTTTTGGCTCCACTACAAGTTTTCCAAAGACTTTGATGCTAATCATCGAGTCTCTACTTTCAGGGGTATTGAGTAGGTGTCAAAGGTGTCATCCTTAAAGACGATATCAAATCGACTTGTGGAGCTAAGTCACCAACTATTGCTATTTAGGGAACAATAGCAATATAGAGAAATTATGCATAGATATAAAGTAGTAAAATAAACCATGCAATGTGAAGTATTAGGATTCAGATATGCATCAAATAGATGGCTTGACTTGGTTGGCTTGTCCCTGATCTCCTTCCTCTTGATACTCAAATACCTCCCCTTCCTCCGCACAATCGTCGTTCGATTCTATCGCCGGAAAATAAACAACAACACACACACAATAAGAATTCATGCATACATGGATCACTCTCAAGGCAAACATCACACAACTCAAGCATTGAGTATCAGAAGCAAACATGTTCAGATATCTGAACCAATATCTATTTTACAAAAGAATAAACTACCATAATAATAATAAGCAATTTCTATTTGCATAGTAATACCTAATCACAAACAAACAACTTGCAGGTATTATGGTGAATCAAAACATGGCATCCAGCACCCATACAGGTAGCTAACAACATTACAGAAGCAACACAATTGGAATCAATCCAAAATATTAAAAAGGTGAATTAATATGAATTCCCTATTCCCATTAATCACTAGAATAGCAATATAATTACCTAAAACTTTCTGTAGGTCCTAAAATTCTAACAGAGACCATTCTGGAAAGCTAATGAAATGTACAACACACCAGAAGTGGAATCACCCAAAAATAATTAATCTACTATGCACAATAAATAAATTAAGGCAGAAAACTAATTTCACTAAAATAATTACTGCAGGCAATACATTGCTCCTAAAATAGTAAATCTAGTTTCTAACAGTAAGGCACCACTAAAAATTGGATTCACCCATTTTCATAATATAAAACTTCAGATTTGGATTTAAGATGCTAAAACCCTAGATCTACAACAAATAATCCTCAGATAATATCCATGGTCCTAAAAATCATACATGCAGTAGCACTAGATAGCATACAACATAAGGATTTCACAGAAACTTGAATCACTAAATTTGGATGCATAAAATAATTTCTATGGATTTTCAAACTTGCAGGGATTTGCAAAAACAAGAAAATGAATCACTAAAAAAAGAAGTCGGGCCGGGGCGGCGGATCTGAGCCAGGCCGGCCCAATCCGACGGCCTGCCCGGGGCCCAGCTGGCCGAATCAGTATGCCGCCATCCGATTCAGATCAGATGGCGCGCGGGCCTTCTTCTTCGCGCGACAGTGCATGCAGACGCGCGCATGCCGCTGGGGCTAGGGTTTGGACAAGGTGATGCTCACCGAGGGGCTCCGACAGTCGGCGGGGGCTGGTTCGGCGGCGGAGAAGATCAGAAAGAGGTCTGGGTCTAGGAGAGGCGCATGCACAGGCTGCAGAGGTCGAGGTGGTGTCCTGGCCGTCGAGACAAACTCCAGCAGAGGGTGGCGATGGCGATGGCTATGACATGACCTGGACCAAACAGTGGAGTGAGTGAGATCTAGGCGAGGAATGCGAGCTTCGCAAAATAGAGAGAGAGCAGCGAGGGCGGTTAGATCGTCGGCAACCTTCACCGTCGCCCTCGGCGATCTACCCGATGATCTCGAGCTCCCTGGCGATGGGATGGTCTTGGCTTCATGGCGGAGAGGATCTGCAGGTGTGAGAGAGTGGAGAGGGGGCAAATGGGGGAGAGGGGAGGCTTCCAGAGGGGGTTTCCGAGTTTTATCTCGCCGGATGGGCACGGTCTAGGGTGCACCGGCATTGGATGCGATTGGGCTTCATGGGCGGCTCTCTGGGGCAGCATCATGCACTGAGTCTAGGGGTAGGGTGATTGGCATTGGTGGCTGGCCGGTTCGGTCTTAATGGAGGCTGTTTCAGTCGGTTTTCAGACTCGGCCCGGTCGCGTGTGTGCTCGGGGGTGTTGGGCAGGGGTGGCACTATGTCGGCGTCACCGTGTCATGCTGGTGCGTGTGAAGGGTGGGGTCAGACGGGGTCGTGGCGCACGGGAACGCGATGCACACTCTGGATGCGCTGGGCGGCCAGATCGGCTCACATTGACGTGGATGGGGCAACGTGCACGGTCACGCTCGAGTGGTTCTGCTTCAGGGAATCGGTCTGTTGGGTCGTGGCAGGTCTAGCGGCTAGGTGATGGCTCGGGAGGTGGATGGTGGCGTTCTGCCTCGACTTGGCGTCCACGGTGGGCAATGGCGATGTCCAGGGGCGGCATGGGGCAGCTGGGACGGGTCCCTGTGACATGGGGTAGGGCTAGGGGGCCAGCGGGGTGGTGTCTAACCATTGGGGGTCGGCGGCGGCAGTGGTGATCGAAGCAGAAGAGAGAGAGGGAGGGGTTCTGGCAGGGTGGCCTCGGGCTCCTCCTCTTCTCTTCGATGCCAAGCAGATAGGACAAGGGGGTGGATCCAGGTCAAGATCTCCTGCTGGGCTTTGCAAAGATTTGCTACTGAAAACCCTTGGGTCGGTTTGAAAAGAAATAAGAAGAGAGAGAGAAGAAAGGCTAAGCTAGGGCATGCACTAACCAAATTCAAATTCGAATTTGAAATTAGTCACACCCAATTTGAAAGTTTATCAAAACATTCTCCAGAGGTTTCAAACATGACCAAGAGGTCATGGCCAAAGTTTGAAATTTTTTGATCTTGATATGTTAGGGTTTTAAAGAAGTCTCTAATTTTGGATAAAGGAGCAAAAATAAAAGGAAAAGAAAAGAATAATGAGGTGATCAAACAATATATTCATGCTAGGGTTTTTGGTGCACACAAGCATAAGCTAGGGTTAAAAGTTGATGCATAAAATCATAGCACTCATTCTAGTTCATAAAGCACATGTGTTGAAAAAGAAAGTGCATGGCATATATTCACACACACACATTCACATGAAATCATACACAAACACTCATTAAGTCATGGATGATAGCACACAAGCACATTGCTTAGCAAAAGTTTTTAATTCACCCAAAATAAAGTACTTAAACAGGGTTTTGATTTTTGGCCCACAAAAGTGGGGTGTTACAGACCTTCCCCCCTTAAAAAGAATCTCGTCCCGAGATTCGGTAGCTAAGCTTGAAGTAGTTCGGGAAACTCTCATCGGAGATAATCCTCACGTTCCCAAGTAGCTTCGTCTTTGGTGTGGTTACTCCACTGGACCTTATACATCTTGATCTTGCATCTACGGGTGAGGCGGACGTCCTCTTCAAGAATGTGAATGGGCCTCTCCCGATAAGTGAGGTCGGAGTTTAGGTCGATGGAGTTGTGTTCGATCTCGGTGGAGGTCTCGGGCTTGTTGGGAACTTGAAGGCATTTGCGGAGTTGTGAGACATGAAAGACATCATGGAACTCAGATAGCTCGGCGGGCAGCTCTAGTTGGTAGGACATCTCCCCACGGCGTTCTAGGATCTTGAAGGGACCAATGTAGCAGGGTGCAAGCTTACCCTTCACATGGAAGTGTTGCATACCCTTGAGTGGTGCCACTCGAAGGTAGACAAAATCTCCCACGTTGAATGTTATAGGTCTTCTCTTAGAGTCGGCATAACTTTTCTGCCTGGATTGGGCTGCCTTCAAACGATTTCGAATGAGCTGGACTTGCTCCTCGGCCTCCTTAATGATATCAGGGCCAAAGATTTGGCTTTCTCCTGTTTCGAACCAGTTGAGAGGGGTATGGCACTTGCGTCCGGAGAGAGCTTCAAAAGGGGCCATTTGCAAAGTAGCTTGGTAACTATTATTGTAGGAAAACTCCGCAAATGGCAGATAGTCTTCCCACTTGGTTCCATAAGATAGAACACAAGCTCGCAACATATCTTCAAGGATTTGGTTTACTCGTTCGGTTTGCCCTCCAGTTTGCGGGTGATAAGCTGTGCTGAAGGATAGCTTGGTGCCTAAAGCTTCCTGGAGTTTTGCCCAAAATCGCGAAGTGAACTGAGGGCCTCAGTCTGAGACTATGGTCTTGGGAACACCATGAAGACTGACGATGCGGGAGATATACAACTCGGCTAAATGGTTCCCATGGTCAGTGGTCTTGACAGGAATAAAGTGGGCGACCTTGGTGAGGCGGTCCACAATGACCCATATAGAGTCGTGTCCCTGATTGGATGTCGGTAGCCCAGTAATAAAATCCATTCTGACTTCTTCCCACTTCCATAGGGGCACTTTCAAGGGCTGCAATAAACCTGCGGGCCTTTGATGCTCGGCCTTGACGCGCTGACAGACGTCTCATCGGGCAATATAGGAGGCTATTTCTCTCTTCATGCCATGCCACCAAAACCGTTCCTTTAAGTCTTGGTACATTTTGGTGCCTCCGGGGTGAATAGAATAGGGAGTATCATGGGCCTCTTTTAGAATGATTTTCTTCAACTCCTCGATGCTAGGGACGCATAGGCGGCCATTATACCATAGCACACCTTCCTGGTCGATTGAAAACCTAGGTACTTCCTCTCGTCCCATCCTACATTTAATACCTTCGATACTCTCATGACCCTTCTGAGCTTCCTTGATCTGGTCAAAGAGAGTGGGTCAGACTTCAAGGTTTGCCAAGAAACCATGGCTTACTAGCTCAAGTCCGAACTTCTCAAACTCCTCGCATAGGGTTGGTTGGCTGGTCTTCAGCATGGCATTTAGGGGACAGGGCTCTCGGCTGAGGGCATCGGCGACCATATTCACTTTACCGGGATGGTAATGAATGCCTAGGTCATAGTCTTTGATAAGTTCAATCCACCTCCTTTGTCTCATGTTCAACTCCTTCTGGGAGAAGATGTACTTCAGGCTCTTGTGGTCGGTGTAGATCTCACAACGGTTCCCCATAAGATAGTGTCGCCATGTTTTGAGGGCATGGACAACAGCGGCAAGCTCAAGGTCATGGGTAGGGTAATTCAGCTCGTGAGGGCGCAGTTGACGGGATAGGTAGGCAATAACTTTGCCATCTTGCATCAAGACACTTCCAAAACCAAGCTTGGATGCGTCGCAATAGACATCGAAGCTCTTGGTAATGTCGGGCATGGTTAGAATGGGAGCTGTCACTAGTCTCTTCTTGAGCTCTTGGAAACTCTGCTCGCACTTCTCAGTCCACTCAAACTTCTTATCTTTCTTCAGCAGCTGAGTCAATGGGCGAGCAATGCTGGAGAACCCTTCTACAAACTTCCGGTAATACCCGGCTAGCCCAAGGAATGCTCGGACTTTGGTGGGATTGGTTGGGGCTTTTATTTCCATGATGGAGGTGATCTTTGAGGGGTCAACGGATACTCCACCAGCTGAGAGTACATGGCCTAGGAATCTAACTTCTTTCAGCCAAAACTCACATTTGCTGAACTTGGCGTAGAGTTGGTGTTCGCGTAGGGTTCCCAATACTAGCCGCAGATGTTCTGCATGCTCTTCCTCGGTCTTAAAATAAACCAAGATGTCATCAATGAAGACTACCACAAACTTGTCGAGGAACTTCATGAACACCTTATTCATGAGATTCATGAAATAGGCAGGGGCATTGGTTAGGCCAAAGGACATAACGGTGTACTCGAATAGGCCATAGCGAGTGGTGAAACTGGTCTTGGGAATATCGGACTCTCTGACCTTCAGCTGATGATATCCAGTGCAGAGATCAATCTTGGAGAACACTGGCTCCATTCAGCTGATCGAATAGGTCTTCAATCTTTGGGAGTGGGTATTTATTCTTGATGGTCACTTTGTTGAGTTTACGGTAATCCACACACAGTCGTATGGTACCGTCTCGCTTGTCCACAAACAGAATAGGCGATCCCCAAGGCGAAGCGCTGGGACGGATAAGGCCTTTGCTGAGCATGTCAGCAAGTTGCTTCTTTAGCTCCTCAAGCTCTTGGGGGTTCATACGATAGGGTCGCTGAGCAATGGGAGCTGTTCCGGGAATCAAGTCTATCACGAACTCGATATCCCGGTCAGGGGGCATACCTGGCAATTCCTCAGGGAAGACGTCGGGGTACTCACATACCACCGGAACTTGATCAAGAGTCGGCCCAGAGACAGACTTCTTGTAGTAGACTTTGCGGGATGGCATGGTTGCGACGCGCTCAATCTAAACCCCACTACTGCTGGTCACGATTATGGCTTTTCGAGCACAATCAATGTGCCCCTGGTACTTGGACATCCAGTCCATTCCAAGTACCACATCCAATCCTTTTGTGCCTAGAACAATCAAATCCGCTTGGAACTTCTCACCATAGAGTTCTACTGGGACATTTCTGCAAGACAGCTGGGTCTTGACCGATGACCCAGGGATTTGTGCTATCATGAGTCTATCCCTGCGACTAGGTTTCAATCTACCCTTATCCATGAAGTTCTCCGTAACAAATGAATGTGATGCGCCAGAATCGAATAGAATTTTTGCAGGCACGGAGTTGACGAGAAACGTACCAAGCACAACATCGGGTGCCTCTTTAGCTTCAGCTGCGTTGACATGATTCAGGCGGCCTTGAGCAACATTGGCTTGACTCTTCGGGTTCCTCCCAGGGGGTCCACGGCCTTGACCCTGATTGGGTCGCGGCGCGCTGAGGCTCGGCGCAGAAGGTTTCTTTAGGGGGCACTCCTTAGAGAAATGGCCTGGCTGGCCACAAGTATAGCAGCCACTTCCTTGGCTGTGATTGGTGGGATTGAAGGTGTTGCGGTTTCCTCCAGAAGGATTCCCGCTGGTAGGGCGGTTGCTTGGGTATTGGCGGTTGGGGTTATTGGGCCTGGGAGCTTGAGAGGCGAACCTCTGAGGGAGTGGCACAGACCTTGATGGGGGCATGCTGCGGGACCTTTGACTGCTCGATCCACCCTGACTCATCATTCTCCTCTTCCGGTTTTCGCGGGCAGCTTTGTTCTTGTCTTCCACCATGATAGCAACATCTACTAGAGCTTCCAGGTCATTGTAAGGCACAACTACCAGATAGGTTTGCAGTTGAAGTCCATTCAGGAAGCGTTCCCTCTTCTTCTCGTCGGTGTCTATGTCATTAGGGGCATACCTCCCCCAAGTAGTGAACTTGTCGAGGTACTCGGTGACACTCATACCACCTTGCTTGAGGTTGAGAAACTTGTCGTGCATGATCTTGATAAGTCTGGAGGGAATATGGGCCTTGCGGAACTTGGTCTTGAAGGCTTCCCAAGTCATTACTTGGCCTTCGGGCTGCATGGCGCGGACGTTCTCCCACCATGCACCCGCTGCTCCTGCTAGGAAATGGGTGGCGTAGAGCACCTTCTCGTTCTCTCCAACTCCCGCATATTCGAGCTTGTTCTCGATGGTGCGGAGCCAATCGTCGGTGTGCAATGGTTTGGTGGACTTGGTGAAGGTTGGAGGGTTGGAGTTTTGGAAATCCCTAAGCTTGTTGCGGGGTTCCTCATCGTCATTGCCACCATGGTTGTTGTGGTGGGTGGCAATTTGTGCAAGGTGTTGTAGGGTTGCAAGGTTGGCTTTGCGCTCAGCTCACGCGGCTTCGCGGTCTTCAAGCATGAGCCGCACCAGCTGCTCCATGCTGGGTTCAGGGGGTGGTGGTGGATTGCCTCCAGCTTGGCCTCGCGTTTCCGGAGCTATTCTGGAGAGAAGTGGTTTGGTGAGATTCATAACAAGGAAACTTAGGCATGCTTCAAATAAAAAGAACTAAACTCATGCATAACATAATATCCATGGCAACCATCCATAACATCCTTCAACAACAACCATGCATAACAAGTCCAGGCATATATAATATATACAAGCAAAAGAGTGCCAAACATGTCCAGGCACACACATAACACAGAGTCTCATTCATCACACATAGCAAATGGTTCTAGATAGACCATACAACACAGATGCACAAAAGGGAGTAAACTAACAACTATGTGGCAGCCTACGTGAGAGGTAGAGTGGTGGAATCTACTCGTCGCCGCTAACATGGGGGACTAGCTCCTCGGGGTCCTCCTCACTAGGAGTCTCAGGAGCGTAGAAGTCCAGGATAGCGTTGCGGTCATCACCGCTCTTGCTACCATGGTCGTCGTCATCGGTGCTAGCGGGCTCCTCGTCGAAGGCCTCCTGGTGGTCGTCATCGCGGCCGAGTACCACCTCGTTCTCCTTGCGGAGCTCGGTGGTCTCCTCCTCCAGCTTGGACACGTGGCTCTCAAGAGAAGCCAAGTGGTCCTCCAACTCGCGGACGCGCCTCCTAAGAGCCTTGTTCTTCTTCACAATCTTCCTCTTGGCAGAGAGGAGACGGTGATGTGAGAAGATAGACTCCTAGAGGTCCTCACGAAGAACGGCTAGCTCTAGCCCTCTCTCATCGGTGACCATCCGGACGTGGTCTAGATGCTCCTACGTGTGGTGCAGAAGAGCCTCGGTGTGGCAGAAGTGGCGACTGAAGGGGGTGTGCACGGCCGCCTAGTAGGGAAGGCCATCGGCGTCGACCCTCCCATAGTGCTCGTAGCGGGTACCAAGTAGCTCGTCGTAGTGGAGGTGGATGAGGCACGAGATGGCGTGTCGCAGAACGCGTATCAGGCCATCGCCCCAGTTGCGCTCGATCACCTCGAAGGTGAACTCCGGTGAGGTAGGCGGGACCTCCTACCCGCGGACCTGGCAAACCACCTGGATCGCCAGCTCCCGGGTACCCTCCTCGAATAGGCGGTAGCCTCGCACCTCGGGACGCGGGCGTCCAAGGTACGTGGCCAACTCAACCAAGTCTCGCTCGAAGATCAGCACGTCCTCGTGGGTGCCGATCTGTCGGTGTGCAGTAGGAGCATCCATCTACACAAATTTTAGAGTAGAGTTTATTAATGACTTACCCAAGTGTGCAAAATTTATACATAAGTAAAATCTTGAATTAAAATGCAAGTAATTAAAGATGCTTAAAGAATAAGGGAAGAGATGAGAGCAATATATATTTACCTTGGATATATATAGCCATCTATTTTTAGTTTTTAGAAAATAACTTTTGGTCCGGTCTAACGCCCATGCTAAACTAGGGTTTCCTAAGGTCAGGATGGCTCTGATACCAACTCTGTGGGGACCCTGGCTTACCACCCGGGATTCCCGTTATGCATACAATTCACGATCCTAGGAGACCGTCGTGAATCCACATAACAGAGTTGGCATTTCAGATTACATCATCCATTACATAACAAGTATTAAAGTCTTACATAAGCTGCTTGGCTGAATATAAATGCCACGCAGGGCAAGTTCAACTGACATACGTATTTATGAAGTAGCAGCAGATACATGCAGCATAGTTGACCCAAGTCAGGCCTACTACCCTACAGGCGACTGACCGGGAAACGATTCCTAATTCGCACCGGCGTTGTCATACTCCTCATTGTCCTCCTCATAGTCATCGCCAAAGTCTGGCCAAGTTAATAGCTAGGGACAAAGCCATGAGTACATTTTGGAATTGTACTCGCAAACCATCTAGGAGAGAAAACATTTACATGCTATATGGCTGTAGCAAGGGTTGGCTTGGTTTTAATGAAACTATAAACTAGCTAGTTTTCTGTATTGACATAGCATGCCTTATGACATTTCTATATCCTTATTAAAGAAGACTTTTATAAAGACTCTTTAGTAAAATCTCTAGGAAAGGGGGAAACTCATTTTCAAGATAAATCGGTAGTCAATCAGACATGACCACCTTAAGTCGTTGGCAGTACCCTCCAATTACTCCGACCCATCCTCGTACCATGGCAGTACCCTCCGAGTACTCCGTCCGGTACCAACTCCAATTTTGGGAAAACACTTTTGTAAACCAAAACCCGACACAGGTTAAGTATGGCCATTCCAACCGTCCATGACCGAGGACTCGCCTATTCGAATAGATTACACTCTGCAGAGGTTGTACACTTTACCCACACCATCCGATAAATCCGCCGGGATACCACGACAGACCATCATACACAAGTATGTGGGGTTCGGATAATCGATCAAAGCCCTCCATCTATCTACCTTAGTACGGGTCCCTACCCTATGGAGTTTACCTCCCTGGCACGTCCCGGCAGTACCTCCGCCAGAGCGTAACTTTGGCGCCACGGCGGGAGAACCCAAGTGTCTTCCGACGGCTCGGGATATGCCATGATATGTGTTGACCCTCATTTGGCATCAACCCGGATTCTGGGGTCCTACAGACCCTTATATAGTTGTGAGGCTCCCCGCACTAAAGCAACTAAACTTCAAACTAAGCCCCGTCCCATACCGGGGTAATGTGGTTGCACAGGAGTAATTGGTTTGGCGAACACTTATACACAATGCCATTTTTCAGAAATCCCCCAACTCCTTCACCTCCCATGTCCAACTCCATGTTTATAAAACCATTTGTAAACATCTCAATGGAGTAGCAACTACTCCAAGGTGTTCGAAAACATTTTCGAAAATCTTTTCAGAGAGTATTCCCAATCCTAGAGTTTTTGGCTCCACTACAAGTTTTCCAAAGACTTCGATGCTAATCATCGAGTCTCTACTTTCAGGGGTATTGATTAGGTGTCCAAGGTGTCATCCTTAAAGATGATATCAAATCGACTTGTGGAGCTAAGTCGCCAACTATTGCTATATAGGGAACAATAGCAATATAGAGAAATTATGCATAAATATAAAGTAGTAAAATAAACCATGCAATGTGAAGTATTTGGATTCAGATATGCATCAAATAGATGGCTTGCCTTGGTTGGCTTGTCCCTGATCTCCTTCCTCTTGATACTCAAATACCTCCCCTTCCTCCGCACAATCGTCGTTCGATTCGATCGCCGGAAAATAAACAACAACACACACACAATAAGCATTCATGCATACATGGATCACTCTCAAGGCAAACATCACACAACTCAAGCATTGGGTATCAGAAGCAAACATGCTCAGATATCTGAACCAATATCTAATTTACAAAAGAATAAACTACCATAATAATAACAAGCAATTTCTATTTGCATAGTAATACCTAATCACAAACAAACAACTTGCAGGTATCATGGTGAATTAAAACATGGCATCCAACACCCATACTGGTAGCTAACAACATTACAGAAGCAACACAATTGGAATCAATCCAAAAGATTAAAAAGGTGAATTAATATGAATTCCCTATTCCCATTAATCACTAGAATAGCAATATAATTACCTAAAACTTTCTGTAGGTCCTAAAATTCTAACAGAGACCATTCTGGAAAGATAATTAAATGTACAACACACCAGAAGTGGAATCACCCAAAACTAATTATTCTACTGTGCACAATAAATAAATTAAGGCAGAAAACTAATTTCACTAAAATAATTACTGCAGGCAATACATTGCTCCTAAAATAGTAAATATAGTTTCTACAGATCAGTATAACAGTAAGGCACCACTGAAAATTGGATTCACCCATTTTCATAATATAAAACTTTAGATTTGGATTTAAGATGCTAAAACCCTAGATCTACAACAAATAATCCTCAGATAATAACCATGGTCCTAAAAATCATACACGCAGTAGCACTAGATAGCATACAACATAAGTATTTCATAGAAACTTGAATCACTAAATTTGGATGCATAAAATAATTTCTATGGATTTTCAAACTTGCAGGGATTTGCAAAAACAAGAAAATGAATCACTAAAAAAAAGAAGTCGGGCCGGGGCGGCAGATCTGAGCCAGGCCGGCCCAATCCGGCAGCCTGCCCGGGGCCTAGCTGGCTGAATCGGTACGCCGCCGTCCAATTCAGATCGAACAGCGGGCGGGCCTTCTTCTTCGCGCGACAGCGCATGCAGACGCGTGCACGCTGCTGGGGCTAGGGTTTGGGCAAGGTGATGCTCACCGAGGGGCTCCGGCGGTCGGTGGGGGCTGGTTCAGTGGCGGAGAAGATCAGAAAGAGGTCTGGGTCTAGGAGAGGTGCATGCACAGGCTGCAGAGGTCGAGGTGGTGTCCTGGCAGTCGAGACAAACTCCGGCAGAGGGTGGCGATGCCGATGGCTATGACATGACCTGGACCAAACAGTGGAGTGAGTGAGATCTAGGCGAGGAATGCGAGCTTCGCAAAATAGAGAGAGAGAGCAGCGAGGGCAGTTAGATCGTCGGCAACCTTCACCATCGCCCTCGGCGATCTACCTGATGATCTCGAGCTCCCTGGCGATGGGATGGTCTCGGCTTCATGGCGGAGAGGATCTGTAGGGGTGAGAGAGTGGAGAGGGGGCAAATGGGGGAGAGGGGAGGCTTCCAGAGGGGGTTTCCGAGTTTTATCTCGCCGGATGGGCACGGTCTAGGGTGCACCGATGTTGGACGCGATTGGGCTTCATGGGCGGCTCTCTGGGCGGCATCATGCACTGAGTCCAGGGGTAGGGTGATTGGCGTCGGTGGCTGGCTGGTTCGGTCTCAGTGGAGGCGGTTTCAGTCGGGTTACGGCGGTTTTCAGACTCGGCCCGGTCGCGTGTGTGGTCGGGGGTGTTGGGCAGGGGTGGCGCTGCGTCGGCATCACCGTGCCGTGCTGGTGCATGTGAAGGGTGGGGTCAGACAGGGTCGTGGCGCACGGGAATGCGACGCACGCTCTGGGTGCGCTGGGCGGCCAGATCGGCTCACGTCGACGTGGACGAGGCGACGTGCATGGTCACGCTCGAGCGGTTCTGCTTCAGGGAATCGGTCCGTTGGGTCGTGGCAGGTCTGGCGGCGAGGTGATGGTTCGGGAGGTGGACGGTGGCGTTCTGCCTCGACTTGGCATCCACGGTGGGCAATGGCGACATCCAGGGTCAACGTGGGGCGGCTGGGACGGGTCCCTGCGATGTGGGGTAGGGCTAGGGGGCTAGCGGGGTGGCGTCTAACCATTGGGGGTCGGCGGCGGCAGTGGTGATCGAAGCAGAAGAGAGAGAGGGAGGGGTTTTGGCAGGGTGGCCTCGGGCTCCTCCTCTTCTCTTCGATGCCAAGCAGATAGGATAAGGGGGTGGATCCAGGTCAAGATCTCCTGCTGGACTTTGCAAAGATTTGCTGCTAAAACCCTTGGGTCGGTTTGAAAAGAAATAAGAAGAGAGAGAGAAGAAAGGCTAAGCTAGGGCATGCACTAACCGAATTCAAATTCGAATTTGAAATCAGTCACACCCGATTTGAAAGTCTATCAAAACATTCTCTAGAGGTTTCAAACATGACCAAGAGGTCATGGCCAAAGTTTGAATTTTTTTGATATTGATATGTTAGGGTTTTAAAGAAGTCTCTAATTTCGGATAAAGGAGCAAAAATAAAAAGAAAAGAAAATAATAATGAGGTGATCAAACAGAATATTCATGCTAGGGTTTTTGGTGCACACATGCATAAGCTAGGGTTAAAAGTTGATGCATAAAATTATAGCACTCATTCTAGTTCATAAAGCACATGTGTTGAAAAAGAAAGTGCATGGCATATATTCACACACACACATTCACATGAAATCATACACAAACACTCATTAAGTCATGGATGATAGCACACAAGCACATTGCTTAGCAAAAGTTTTTAATTCACCCAAAATAAAGTACTTAAACAGGGTTTTAATTTTTGGCCCACAAAAGTGGGGTGTTACACTGCCGGAGAGGGGAATCCCTGCCGGAGGCCTTCTTCATCACCATGGTCTCCTTCGGAGTGATGTGTGATTAGTCCACCTTGGACTAGGGGTCCATAGTAGTAGCTAGATGGTCATATTCTCCACCACGTGCTTCATGTTTATATCTTGTGAGCTGCCTATCGTCATCAAGATCATCTTTGTGTAATTCTACATGTTGTGTTTGTTAGGATCCGATGAGTATTGGTACTATGTCAAGTTGATGTGCTAAATTATTATCTTTATGTTATCTCTATGTTATTTATGATCTTGTATGCTCTCCGTTGCTAGTAGATATCTTGGCCGAGTAGATGCTAGTGACTCCAAGAGGGAGTATTTATGCTCGATAGTTGGGTTCATGCCTCTAGTAATCTGGGGCAGTGACAGAAATCTCTAAGGTTGTAGATGTGCTGTTGCCACTAGGGAGAAAAAAACATTCTTGTGTCCAAGGACATTTGCATTGTTTACATTATGCCCTTTTCTTAAGGCGATAATCTGTTATTCGCAACTTAATGTCCGATGGTTGCTCGGACGACATCCGGAGGGTGGATTATTAGTCATAGAAACAGTTGGATTACGGTCTATGTATTTTGTCATAATGCCCAGTGTGAATCCCATAGTGATCCTCATGACATATGTACGCTATCTTTATTCTATCAATTGCCCAACTGTAATTTGTTTACCCAGCATGTTGTTATTTAAATTATGGAGAGACACCACTAGTGAACTGTGGACCCCGGTCCAATTCCTTTACATTGCTATTACCGTTTACTATTTTACATGTTTATTTACATTCTTGCATACTATTACCTTTTACCACTCGATATGCTCAATCCTTTTTTTACAGCAAACTGGTGAGATTGACAACATCATCGTAAGTTGGGGCAAAGTTCTTGGTTGTGTTGTGTGCAGGTTCCACACTGCTGCTGGTGAAGAAGCTCCCATGTCAACTACGCAACAGTATTTTTGGCGCTATTGTCCGGAGTGTCACGAAGCTAGCGAGCATTAACCTTCTGAAGTTTGGCTTTCTCCTACTGGTTCGATAAACCTTGGTTTCACAACTAAGGGAAACTTGCTGTTGTGCTCATCATACCTTCCTCTTGGGGTTCCCAACTAGGTGCCTAACACACACTATCAGCCTTGACCTTAGAAAGATAGGATATCATACCCCTTATAATAGGCAAGTGCTGCCAACACATAGGAATACGGTGAGGTTGAGCCACAAACTTACCGTTGAAGAAGACGTGCAACGGAAGAAGTGTGGGGACCCCGGATTCGCCATTCGGAATACCAGATATGCATACAATTCATGATCCCATGATCAGTGTGTCGTGAATCCACATATCCGAGTTGATAACAGAACTACATCATCCATTACAGTACCGAATAATATACTTACAACTGGTCACATGACCAGGTCTGATATTGCCACGCAGGGCAAGTCTACTAATGAGCAGCGGACACAAAGCAGCGTTGATGACCCATGCCATGCCTACTACCCTATAGGCAACTGACTGGGAGATGTTCCTAGTTCGCACCAACGTCGTCGTATTCCTCACCATCGTCCTCATAACCTTCTTCATAATCTGACCAAGTTAATAGCCAGGGACAAAGCTGTGAGTACATTTTGAATTGTACTCACAAACCATCTAAGAGGAAAGTGTTGGAAATCCAGTATGGCTGTAGCAAGGATAGGCTCTATTCTAGTTTGCCCTATACTAACATAGTTTATCTTGTTGATATAGCATGTCATACGACATCTCTATATCTTTGTTGAAAAAGAACATTTTAGAAAACAGATTTTTGTAAACTCTCTAGGGAAGGGGGAACTCATTTATTTCTCAAGAGAGAGCCGGTGGTCAATCAAATATGACCACCTTCCTTTATAAATCCAGGTCAATCACACATGACCATCTCATTACCTTCGGCAGTACCCTGCAAGTACTCTGAACCATAACCGTGCCACGGCAGTACCCTCCGAGTACTCCGTCCGACACCTTCTCCATTTTCTTGAAAACATTTTTATAAAACCAAAACCGACATTGGGCTAGATAGCGACCATTCCAACCGTCCATGACCGAGGACTCGGCTATTCGAATAGGTTTACACTCTGCAGAGGTTGTACACTTTACCCACAAGATTCGATAAATCCACCGGGATACTACCACGGACCGTCATACACAAGTATGCGGGGTTCAAATAATCGAACAGAGTCTTCCATCTATCTAACTTAGTATGGGTGCCTACCCTGTGGAGTCTACCTCCCCGGCAAACCCTGGCAGCCTACCTCCCTTTTCTCGAGTGTAGCTCTAGTGTCACGGCGGGAGAACCCAAGTGGCTTCCGGATGGGTAGCCTATTGGCGGGCCCGTTACACTATTGCCCACCACTTGCGACAACCTGGATTCCGGGGTCCTACAAACCCTTATATAGTACGAGGCTCCCCGCACTAGAGCACATAAACTTCGGACTACGCCCCGTCCCATACCGGGGTAATGTGGTTGCATGGGTTAATTGTTCTGGTGGATACCTAGTGATCACCAATGTCCTTTGAAAAACCACCAACTCCTCTTTCCTTTATCCCATCACCAGTAGTATAAAAACCGTTTTCATAAACATTTCAGTGGAGTCGATGCTACTCCAAGGTTTTCGAAAACATTTTTGAAACTTTTGGTTGAGTGTTCCCATCCTAGAGTTTTTTCTCCACTAGAAGTTTCCCAAAGGCTTTGATGCTGAACATTAAGCCACTACTGCAAGGGTGTTGAGTAGGTGTTAAAAGGGGTCATCTCTAAGGATGATAACAATTTGACTCGTGGAGCTTGAGCCATCAAATAATTGCTACAAGGACTATAGCAATATAAAAACATGCAGTTTAATAGACCTTTATGAATCATGCAAGGTAAGTGAATAGGATCAGATATGCATCAAGTATAGATGGCTTGCCTTGGTTGGCTAGTCCCCGGGTTCTCTTCCTCCTGGTACTCGTACACTTCACCCTCCTTGGTGCACTCGGTGTCGTTTGAATCTATCGCTAGTAAAAAGAGATAGCAAATAACAAGCAAGCATGCATACACAAGGCAGAAGCATTACCACACTTCACAACACACAATCAGAGAGTATCAGAAGCAAACAAGTTCAGAATTCTGAACAAGTTTTTGCAGGAGTTTAATAGCAAGTGAAATCTATTAAACCTAGGGTATTTCATTTTTAGCAACCAATACACCACTCAACCCAAATAAGCATGCAAGTGCTAAAATAGGTCAAAATCACTCTCAGCACATCACTAGGTAGGTAACAAGTTTATGAACCCAACAAAGTTGGATTCACCACAAAACACCTTGTGGTTGATTTTCTAAGAATTTCCTATCAACAATAAAAGCTAAAACACTAGAATAATTCCTAGATATTCTCTGGACATCAGAAAAATCTACCAGAGAATATTCTGGAAAGCTATTACTAAGCATAACCCACATAAATTGGATTCATGCCAAAATTCCTATTCTATTTCAAATGAGAAAATAAACAAGACTTAATAAACTATTGGCCAAATTAATTACTACTGTAGACCTAGGCATCTTAAGATACCAAACCAAGTGTCACATGCAAGCTATTCATCCAGATCATCACTGAAAATTGGATTCACACAATTTCAATCCACAGAACTTCTCATTTGGATGTTTGAATGAAAAAGGACTAGATTTACAAATTTAATTATGAAACAATCTACAGGGGCCTATAAAATATGCATGCAGTACCATTGGATAGATAATAAACTAAGGAGTTCATAGAAATTTGAATCACTCAAATTGCATGCACGATTATTTTTCTAGGCATTTTCCAAGTTGCAAATTTGTTTCAATTTGAAATAACAGAATCCACTGAAAAAAAATGTCTAGGCCGGATTCAGACGGATCTGGGCTGACCTGAGGCCGGCTTGCCCAACTAGGGGCTGTGACCAGAGACTTGCTAAAAAAGGCGAATGCTTTAAGAACCGTGCTACAGGATCGATGCCTAGCTACTGGCTACCTATACTCGACGGAGGCGACCTGTGCTCACCGTGGTGGTGGCCGGAGGTGAACGAGAGGATGCAGAGAGAGTGCAACGCACTGGAGTCGCTCGGCACCATGTCGTGTCCATGCAGGGGCGATTCTGGGCATCGGCTTGGATAGGAGCGTGACGGTGACCTGAGGCGGCGGACAGAGACAAGCACAACTCGACGGCTCCGACGGCCCTAGAAAAAAAATAGAGAGAGGGTTAAGTTTCAGGAGGTAGAGGAGAGTCTTAAGGAAGAGAGAGGGGTGTGAACGGGGTCTGCATCATCCTCACAATGTCAACCATCCACGACGGCGCTCTGGTCGTAGTCGAGGAGCGAGAGAGACAGAGGAGTGGGGGCTCGGTCCGAGGTTCCCTGAGGAGTAGGATGGGTGGAATTTCGAGAGAGAGAAGCCACAGGGTGCTTTAAATAGGAGAGGCCGAGCTCTGCCCGACGTGGCCATCATGGACAGGTGAGGGAGCACGGCGAGTGCGGATGTAAGAGAGGGGACAAAATGAGGAGCGGCTGCGCCAGCATGTCGAGGGGAGTGAGGCGCGTCCGATGGTGAGAGGATAGGTCAAGAGGATGTCGCTCGACTTTGGGAGAGGGTGCGAAACCAATGCCTGCCAGGTGTTCGATGATTTGATGATCATCAGAGCATGCTCGAGAGAGGACGATAGGAACACGAAAAAGAATCGGGCGTGCTTGGTAAGGCTCTAGGAGGGGTGAGAGATGCATGTGGCGAGGTGGCTCGGGAAAAGGAGGAGATTTCAAAAATGGCCATGTCCATGGCGGTCTAGGGTGGTCTTGGTCATGGAGAGGGTTGAGGCTCGGGATTGGGCAAGGGGGTGGTGGAGGGGATAAGAGAGGGTCAGAGGATGGCTGGCTTCACTAGGAAGGCTTGCTACTGCAAGTTGTTTTTAAGTGTTGGCCAAGATTTGGCATAGATCTCTTCCCCCTCCCTCCAAACATGAAAAGCCAAAGAAGAGGGGGCTGCTACCATGCATTTTGACCAGTTTAGGGGGGAGAGTGCTGGAGATATAAGAGTAGTTGGTTTGGTAGTGATTAGAGAATGTTTAAGGAATGAGAGATGAAAATGGAGATTAAAGTCTATGAGGATCATGATAGCATATGATCAAACTTTGTTTAGTCAAAGTGATGAAGATGAATGGTAGATCAGAGTGGTGGGGTTTGTGTAGAGATGATGCCATTCAAGCAATAATTTAATTGGCACTTGCTTAAATTTCTATATGTGAGCATGCTCCAGGATTGATTGAAATTCATTTGAGTTAGCCTTGAAAATTTTGAGAATAACAAGAGGAGGTTTTAGTTACAAGGGTCCTACATGCATAAGATAGTATGATAGGATTTATTATAAAAAAACATTTGATGAGGAAAGTGCATGGAATAGCATCAGTTTGTAAAATAAGAACATGAAATAAGGAAATAGTTATTTTTGGTGGAGAAGGAATGATACTATGCATGAATGGCATTTCCAAATGTCGGTAGAGAGGAAATGAATTTTGGGTAAGGGCTAGTAGTAGTTCTCAGAAATTGAGGAAACAATAAAGATAGAAATAGTTTTGACTAGGGTTAAAAACTAGCTCACCTGAATTTGGGCAAGTTTCCCAATGTACTTGTGAGGATATGGGTGGTTAGAGTATGTCAAGAAGAAGAGAAATAGGTCATAGGAGGGTCCCTACTAACTTTCTTTTGAGAATTAAAAGTGTGGAGAAAAGGGAATCTGCTGAGAATCAAATGGTCAGTGATTTGATTAGGGTCAGAAACCAGACTGAAACAATTAGTAGATGGCCTCAAATGACTACGGGGTAATGGAGAGAATGGAAGATCAGATGACAAGGATGAAATCTAAGAAGGTGCATTGTCATGGATGGAACATATGAACTTATGACAAGCATCTAAAAACTGCATCTGTTAATAGTAGTGAAGATAGGGTCAAACTTGAAATTTGGATGGTTTTGCATTTTTAGTTTGCCTTTTTAATGCGTCTAGGCTTCACTTAGATGCTATCAAGCATTAATAAGGTTTCACAAGAAACATTAAGTACATAGAGGGAAGTCTCTAATTGAAACAATCATTCACACAAGTAGAGATCAAACAAATCAACATAGTCAACACATTCAAAACCCGCCACACAAAGTCAAACATTAGCAACTAGTCAGTCATCCTTAGAAGAAATGGTTGAACATATGCTCAACAAGGATCATGCCATGATAAGTTTGAAAAGACTTTTTCATATTAGGGAGTAGAGCTTTTGTAGCTAATTTTTAGAAAGTTGTGGGGACATAGGTATCTCCTTTATCTTGTTTTCCCAAAGATGTTTTGAAACCACTTGCCAAAGGTTTATAAAATAGTAGTTTTATAAAATAGTGGGATCATAATACTATGTCCCCGTAGTTTTATAAATACTGAGTTTTGGTAAATCCCTTGTCTTAAAATAGGTCCCGGCTCCGATTTTTGGGAAATAAAAATAGTTTGAAATAAGAGAGATGCCAAGATACTTTGTTTAGAGGAAAATCTAGAAGCATAAATGGTGGCATGATCTCAAGAGCACACTAATTGTGTTGGTTCACACGTTGGTTCAACAATCAACTCTAATAGACAAGATCAACATAGCAATCAAGGCAAACATTCATGAAATTTTATTGAGAACTAAAAAGTTTTTGTTGGCCCTCATTTTTGTGTCACTAAACTTTACCTAACCAAGGTTAGAAAAGATGGGGTGTTACAGATTTTCCCCCTTTAAAGAATCTCGTCTCGAGATTCCTAAGCGAAGAAGTAGAGAGGGGTAGAGCCTAGGTTAGAGTTAGACATTAAAGGTTGATCTTCAAACTCACCGATGATACTTTGAGTTGCGTCAAAGACTCGCTTTTGCTGAAGGTGTAGATCGTCTTCATTTGCTGAAGTTGACGGCTGAAGAGTTGATGTTGCCGAACGTATCTTGTCGAAACCTCATCGGGACATTTTTAAGGTTAGCAGGGTTAGGCTATCTAGTACTCCCAAAAAGATTCTACGAGAGTTAGAAGGTTTTCAGCTCGCAATTGAGGTCTTGAAGTGTTCGAGGCTTCTCGGGTAGTTTTTGTTGGCTTGGGGTCATCGCTTCCTTTGTGTAGATTGATGGCGTCTTCAATTCTTGGTGTTGCGTAAGCTTGATGTTGGTGTAAACCTTTAATCTCGATCTTGCAGTCCTCTGGGGATGGTAGACAAGAGCATTGATGCTTCGATCCTGATAGGCACGTCAAATCTGTCGACTTAGTCCTCTATGCTTCCTAACTAGCAAGGCGCGGGTTAGTCCTAACAGAAACCATTCTCCTGGGTTGTCTTGTGCTTGAGCTGAAAACGCATCAGGTGGTGGTGCACCACCAATAGTGTGTCTTCCAGTAGTCAATGATCTATTCCTTCTTGCCTTCGGGTTGGTGGAGACCATTGAAGATCTTCTTGCTTCTTCACCTTCTTGTAGCCTTGAGGATCTTGAGGTATATTGGGATACCTTGAGTCGACTTCATCTTCCTAGAAATCTTCATGTGGATTTCTACTTGTGGCATAAGTCAGTTTTGGTTTCAAACCCATCAAAATTTGAACGAGCGAGTGAGTTAGTTAGAAAAGTTTTCACTTCTTCTCGTTGCTACCTCCCTTGGTATCTCCTAAATGCGGAGTCGACATTGATGGCTTGATTTTGGAGAGTCTTCACTATTCTATTTGCTTAGTGGATATCAAGCACGTGTGTCTTCGGGCTTCAAGTGGCGATAACGGGTTAAACTACGAGAGTTAGGCTTGGCTTTGATACTTCTATGCTCAATGTTAGTTGGCTTGTTAGAAGATTAGCAAGTGCTGGGGTGCTAAGAGAGTATCATCAATGTTAGCAAAACTCTAGATTTAAGGTTAGGCGATCCAGGTTAGTGAAGTCTTTGTCTTCTAGAAGTCCTTTGTCATCCAGGCGGGTCTATCTTCTGCTTCCTTGACGTTGTAGAGAGGTCTTGATGAAGTTTGAAGCACGTAGCAAAAATTGTCACGTCGAATCTTGGGAAGGTGTTGCGAGAAGAGTTATTCTCCATTAATACCCAGGTTAGAGTTAGTGCTTTAGTTTTAACTTATCTATGCTACTCGAGCTGCCATAAATAGATGAGAGGGAAACATATCTTATAGGGTTTCCTATTCGGGGTTTTACACGCTAGAGGGTTTTTAAGGCCGAGAGGTTAAAAACAAGCACAATCAGAAGGCAACAACACTCACTCAAGAAGCGCACAAGATAACTGCAAGCAATATCAAGAACACACAAGGCAATCAACAAACATTTGCAAGAATCACACGAGGTACTTCAAGTACCACCGGCGCCTCACAACTCGCAATATTTGGGGTTAGTCCTATTCATCCTAGGGTCATGGTTGGTCATAGTGGTTAACTTCTCCATTTTTCTTGACTTTCGCTTGAGCAGAAACTTGATGGCAGTTGTCGTCGAGCCTTGATGTTGATTTGAGAAGTGCGGATTTGTAGGTCTTCTTGAATCTCATCCCACGGTTGTGAGGTCTTCAGAGTGATTGTTGAAGTTCTCCATATATGAAAATGTCTCGTGCCAGGCCTAAAAATTTCTAGTCAAGCAACCGAGAACTTGGTCCTTGACGACTGCAAAAGTGCAAGTCTAGGGAGGAACAAGGTCAGCTTCTTGATAGAGCCGTCGGTGTCAACCAAGGCAAAATATTTGCCATCACCCTCCTTTCTTTGCAGCTATAGAGGTTTGAAGATGTCCTTCTGAATATTTGCTCCATCTTGTGTTGCTAAACTTCTGGTCCAATTGGGGTATAACTTCCATAAATTTAATTTGAAGCGGAAGAGACAAAAGAGTAAAATCTTTAAAATCCTTGGAAAAATTAGAGAGGTAATATTAGAAGTTTTGAAGAGGTAAGTAAGGTATAAGCCATAACATTGGCTGCATAAGAAATAAGTGTTGCAAGTAGGTTTACTCAAAATGTATTTTCCCTAACTAACGCCCATGCTAACTAGGGTCTCCTAAAGTTAGGATGGCTCTGATACCAACTCTATGGGGACCCCGGATTTGCCATCCGGAACACCCGATATGCATACAATTCACGATCCCATGATCAGTGTCTCATGAATCCACATATCCGAGTTGATAATAGAATTACATCATCCATTATAGTACCGAATAATATACTTACAACTGGTCACATGACCAGGTCTGATATTGCCACGCAGGGCAAGTCTACTAATGAGCAGCGGACACAAAGCAGCATTGATGACCCACGTCTTGCCTACTACCCTACAGGCAACTGACCGGGAGACATTCCTAGTTTGCACCGACGTCGTCGTATTCCTCACCATCGTCCTCATAACCTTCTTCATAATCTGACAAGTTAATAGCCAGGGACAAAGCCATGAGTACATTTTGAATTGTACACGCAAACCATCTAAGAGGAAAGTGTTGGAAATGCAGTATGGTTGTAGCAAGGATAGGTGATACGTCCAATTTGCATCACTATTTTGTATCATAATTTACTGTTATTCATTGATATATTTCATATTTAAACATGATACTGATGTTATTTCCTTTGCTTTCACATGTTTGATGATCATCGGAGGAGTTGCTGTCGGAGTCAGGATTCTGCTAGAAAAAGGACCATCAAGAGACCATATTTTGAAGATCGGGAAAATTCCAGAAAAATACCTAGAAATTATATTTTCCCAGAAGACTCAGGAAGCCAGAAGGAGGAGTCGAGAGGAGCCAGGGGGCCCACACGCCAGGGTGGCGCGGCCAGCCCCCTGGCCGCGCCAGCCCTGTGTGAGGGAGCCCTAGCCCACCTCTGGTCTCGCCCCTCCGCGTACATCATCGTCCCCGAAAACCTAAGTCAACGGGGGGGCTCAGAGTTAGACACAGCCGCCTCTGCGGGGCGGAGAACACCAGAGAGAGAAAGCTCTCCGGCAGGGAGAAATCTGCCGGGGAAATTCCTTCCCGAAGAGGGGAGATCGTCGCCGTCGTCATCACCATCGCACCGGACTTCATCGGAATCATCATCATCATCTCCATCACCAGCACCTTCATCTTCACCATCACCACGCCATCCCGCTGTAACATCTTGAGTTGGATCTTGTTATATTCATAGGGGAAACTTTCCCGGTGTTGATTACTCTTGTAGTTGATGCTATTGAGTGGAACCGTTGAATTAAGGTTTATGTTCAGATTGTTATTTACCATTATTTCACCTCTGATCATGATCCATATGATGTCTTGTGAGTAGTTCGTTTAGTTCTTGAGGACATGGGAGAAGTCAAGATGTTAGTAGTGAATTATTGTTGAGAAATATTTAATGGTTTGATATTGTTGTGGTGCTATTTCACTAGTGGTGTCATGTGAACGTCGACTACATGATACTTCACCATTTATGGGCCTAGTGAGATGCATTGTGTATTTGGCTACCGATTGTGGGGTTGCTGGAGTGACAGAAACCTAAACCTCCGTTGGGAAACCATTGCACCAGGGAGCGTAGGATCTTAGAGTTTAAGGCTGTGGTTAGATTTATCTTAATTACTTTCTTGTATTTGCGGATGCTTGCAAGGGGTATAATCACAAGTGTGTATTTATCCTAGTAAGGGTAGTGCGCTAGCACAGGTTCACCCCCATAACACCTATCAAACCAATAAATACTATTGGCTCTATGAAGCAAAAGCTCTTGACAGAAACTCCCGTGTGTCCTCGAGAACGTTTGGTTATTATAAGTACACAACCGGCTTGTCCTTTGCTGAAGAAAGGATTGGGCCACTTGCTGCAATTGTTACTACTGTCTTTTATTTACTCGCACTTTATTTACTCGTATTACCAAATACCCCTGAAAACCTGTTTGCTAGTATTTACAGTGATTCCTTGATCAAAACTGCTCATCAACACCTTCTGCTCCTCGTTGGGTTCGACACTCTTATTTATCGAAAGTACTACGATACACCCCCTATACTTGTGGGTCATCAAGACTATTTTCTGGCGCCGTTGCCGGGGAGTGTAGCGCTATTGAAGAGTGGAATTGGTAACGGTAACCGTCGCTGTGAGTATTGTTTTTATTTTGTCTTTTATTTTTGTTTTACTCTGCTATGGAGAACTCTCCATTTGGTTTCCTATTTGGAAACACATCTACTACTGCTGCTGCTGCACATGCGGAGGAACCACCACCGCCACCGCCTGCTGAAATTGATCCTTTTAAAATACCTATGAAAATTGTTGGGCGTATTATGGATAACTGCTATTCAGGAGATGGAACTATCCATCCGGGTGACCACTTATTATTTATACATGAATTATGCGAGTTGTTCAGATGGGCAGGTATTTCACCAAGCCAGGTCAAGAAGAAATTATTCTCATTATCATTGAAAGGCAGAGCTGAAGAGTGGTATCGACTACTCCAAGATGGTCCATCTATGGCATGGGAGGATATTGTGCCTCTCTTTTATTCCAAGTTTTATCCTCCAAGTGAAATTCATAAAGACCGTAATCGGATATATAATTTTTGGCCTCATGATGGAGAGAGTATTGCCCAAGCATGGGGGAGATTGAAATTACTAATGCTCAAATGCCCCATTCATGAGCTCCCCAATAATATTGTTATTGATAATCTTTATGCGCGGCTTACTCTTCCTGATAAGGATTATTTGGATGCTTCTTGCTTTGGATCATTTACTCATATGAAAGAAGATGCTAAGTGGAAACTTCTTGACCGTATACAAGAGAATGCTGAAGGTTGGGAAAACGACAAAGGTAGGAAGTCAGGTATAAACTATGATTATGAATGCATTAAATCTTTTATGGGAACCGATGACTTTCATAGTGTTAGCACTACTTATAGTCTTGATTCACAAATACTTGCTAATTGTCTTAAGGCTTTTGCCTCTTATATTGATGTTCCAAAGAAAGATTGGAACAAATATCATGCGCCTTACAAAGATTCTATTAGTCATATTCCTACTGCAGCTACTGAAGTTTGTACTGTTGATAGCATTGTGCCTGAACCTTATTTTGAGAAGACACCTTTCCCTGCTAAGGTAAAGAAGTATTCTACTTTGGTAAGTGTGTCTAATAAAAGTACTAAGAAAGCTGCAGAGCCTGATGAGCAAATTATTATTAAGTCTCCTGTAGCTATATTGAAGGATCTTGTTACTAAAGATGTAGGGGATGAATATATTCTTTTTTGTGAAGATGCTTCTAACATTCTTTCACATCCTAAAAAGCATAGGAAAGCAAGTGTTCCTGTTATTTCTGTCAGGATTGGAGATCATTGCTATTATGGTTTATGTGATATTGGTGCTAGTGCAAGTGCTATTCCCTTAGAGCTTTACAAAGAAATTATGCACGAGATAGGCGCTTGTGAACTTGAAGATATTGATGTGGTTGTTCAGCTTGCTAACAGAGAGACAGTTTGGCCTCTTGGTATTGTTCGAGATGTGGAAGTTCTTTGCGGTAAGACTAAATACCCTACTGATTTTCTAGTACTTGGTAAGGAGGCTAGTAAAACTTGTCCTATTATTTTTGGTAGACCATTTTTGAACACCTGTGGTGCCGTGATAGATTGTAAGAAGGAGAAAAATTTTACTAAGTTTAATGGAGAGTCTTATGAGTTTAATTTTTCCAAGTTTGCTAAGACTTCTTATGAAAATGACACGCCTAATGAAATTTTTTGAGTTGAACAGCTTGCTTCTATTGCTCTTGCCCCTAATAATGCCTTGCAGCAATTCATGGAAGATCACGAAAGTGATGTTTTTAGCAAGGAAAGAGAAGAGATTGACGACATTCTTCTTCGTCAACCACCGTTACTCAAGCATAATCTACCTGTGGAGGATCTTGGTACCACTTTGCCGCCTAAAGAAGATCCTGTGTTTGAATTAAAGCCTTTGCCTGATAATCTTAAATATGCTTATATTGATGATAAGAAAATATATCCTGTTATTATTAGTTCTAAACTTTCAGGAAAAGAAGAAGAAAGATTATTGGAGATATTGAGGAAACACCGAGGAGCTATGGGATATACTCTTGATGATTTAAAAGGGATTTCTCCCACTTTATGTCAGCACGCCATTAATATGGAGAAAGATGTGAAGCCAGTTGTGGAGCATCAACGCCGCCTAATTCCCAAGATGAAGGATGTGGTAAGAAACGAGGTATTAAAACTCCTTGATGCTGGTATTATTTATCCTATTGCTGATAGTAGATGGGTTAGTCTTGTTCATTGTGTTCCTAAGAAAGGAGGTATGACTGTTGTGCCTAATGAGAATAACGAGCTTATTCCTCAAAGGGTAGTAGTTGGTTATAGAATGTGCATTGATTATAGGAAGGTAAACAAAGTTACTAAGAAAGATCATTACCCTTTACCGTTTATAGATCAAATGCTAGAAAGGTTGTCTAAGAAGACTCATTTTTGTTTCCTTGATGGTTATTCTGGTTTCTCTCAAATTGCTGTTAAGAAGGATGATCAAGAGAAAACCACTTTTACTTGCCCTTATGGAACTTATGCTTATAGACGCATGCCGTTTGGTTTATGCAATGCTCCTGCTACTTTTCAAAGATGTATGTGTGCTATTTTTCATGGCTTTTGTGAAGAAATTGTGGAGGTCTTCATGGACGATTTCTCCATCTATGGAACTTCTTTTGATAATTGTTTGCACAACCTTGATAAAGTTTTGCAGAGGTGCGAAGAAACTAACCTTTTTCTTAATTGGGAGAAATGCCACTTTATGGTAAATGAAGGAATTGTCCTTGGACATAAAATTTCTGAAAGAGGTATTGAAGTTGACAGAGCAAAAGTGGAGGCAATTGAGAAAATGCCTTGTCCAAGAGATGTTAAAGGTATTCGTAGTATTTTTGGTCATGCTGGTTTCTATAGGAGGTTTATTAAAGATTTCTCTAAGATTTCAAAGCCTCTTACCAATCTTCTTCAAAAGGATGTACCATTTGTCTTTGATGATGATTGTAAGGAAGCTTTTGAAACTCCTAAGAAGGCTTTAACTACTGCTCCTATTGTTCAACCACCTGATTGGAATTTACCTTTTGAAATTATGTGCGATGCTAGTGATTTTGCTATGGGTGCTGTTCTTGGACAACGCATAGATAATAAGTTGAATGTTATTCATTATGCTAGTAAGACTCTTGATGCTGCTTAGAAGAATTATGCTACTACTGAGAAAGAGTTTCTTGCTGTTGTTTTTGCTTGTGATAAGTTTAGATCTTACATTGTTGATTCTAAAGTTACTATTCATACTGATCACGCTGCTATTAGATATCTTATGACTAATAAGGATGCTAAGACTAGGCTTATTAGATGGGTGTTGCTTTTACAAGAGTTTGATTTGCATATCGTAGATAGGAAAGGTGCTGAAAATCCTGTGGCTGACAACTTGTCTAGATTGGAAAACATTTCTTTTGATCCTATTCCTGTTAACGATAGTTTTCCAAATGAACAGTTGGCTGCAATTAATGTAACTTCGCGAGACCTTCTTTGGTATGCTGATTATGCTAACTTTATTGTTTCCAAGTATTTGCCTCCGACCTTTACAGCTCAGCAGAGAAGAAAATTCTTTTATGATTTGAGGCATTACTTTTGGGATGACCCACATTTATATAAAGAAGGAGTTGATGGTATTATGCGAAGATGTGTACCGGAATATGAGCAACAAGAGATATTAAGAAAATGCCATAGCAGTGCTTATGGAGGGCATCATGCTGGAGATAGAACCGCACAGAAGGTTCTACAATCAGGTTTTTATTGGCCAACCCTCTTTAAAGATGCCAGAAGGTATGTTTTATCTTGCGATGAATGTCAAAGAGTTGGTAATATTTCTAGACGCAATGAGATGCCTATGAATTACACTCTTGTTATTGAACCGTTTGATTGTTGGGGATTTGACTTTATGGGTCCTTTTCCTCCTTCAAAAGGCTATACCCATATACTTGTTGCTGTTGATTATGTTACTAAATGGGTAGAAGCCATACCTACAAAGAGTGCCGATGGTGAGACTTCGTTAAAAATGCTTAAGGATGTTATTTTCCCTAGATTCGGAGTACCTAGATATCTTATGACTGACGGAGGTTCTCATTTTATTCATGGTAGTTTTAGAAAAACTCTTGCTAAATATGATGTCAATCATAGAATTGCTTCTGCTTATCATCCCCAAACTAGTGGGCAGGTAGAGCTTTCAAATAGGGAGATCAAGTCTATCTTGCAGAAGACTGTCAATAGATCTAGGAAAAACTGGGCTAGTAAGTTAAACGATGCTTTATGGGCTTATAGAACTGCTTATAAGAACCCCATGGGTATGTCTCCTTATAACATGGTTTATGGAAAAGCGTGTCACTTTCCCTTAGAATTAGAACACAAAGCTTTTTGGGCAGTGAGAGAGCTTAACAGAGATTTTAAACTAGCCGGTAAGAAAAGGTTGTTAGATTTGAGTTCTCTTGATGAGTGGAGAAACGAAGCGTATGAGAATGCCAGACTTTTCAAAGAGAAAGTCAAGCAATGGCATGATAAGAGAATTCTTAAGAGAGAGTTTCATGTTGGTGAGAAAGTTCTTTTGTATAGGTCGCGTCTCAGATTTTTTGTAGGAAAATTACTCTCTAAATGGGAAGGACCATATGTTATTGTGGAAGTGTACCGCTCAGGTGCTGTTAAGATTGCTTCATTGAAAGATGATTCTACACAAGTGGTGAATGGGCAAAGACTCGAGCATTATATTTCTAGAGATTCTTATAATGAAGATGTTGATGTTATTGAAACAGTTTCTCCGGAAGAATTTATCCAAGACAAACTGCAGGAACCTGCAGAGTTCGTTTTCGAATAGGTAACAGATCTAGTCAGAAAAGTTTTGCGAAAAGTTCTTCCTTTAATATTTTTGCTGTTTTTACTAAATATGAAAAATCACGAGACAAAAAAGGGCAGGAAAAAGAGTCCGTGTGTGTCTCACACACAGGTGGCGCGGGCCCACCCCTGGCCGCGCCACCTGGGTGTGAGAACACCCCGGAACTTGTTTCCATCCCGGTTTCCACCTGTGACTTCGTTTCGATGTATGTTTTTCGCCTATTTAACCCCCCGGAGTCCCCGAGGTCTGTATATCGTTTTCTCGTCGTGTTTTGTTTTGAGCTGTTTCTGTCAGGGATTGCCCTCAGCTTTGGAGTTATAATGTCTTCGTCCGGTTCATCTAAAGAGAACCCTCTTACGGATTCCACCAATCCGTATATGAGGGAGCTAAAGATGCATCTGAAGAAGTTGTCACTCAAGGATGGGGAGTTGCAGATTCAAGATGTCCAAGGACCCAAGGGAGAAGGAAGTCTCGAAGCAAGGATGGAAGCACTGGAACAAGAAGTTTTCAAATACAAGAAGATGGCAGAACGCGAGGTGGACATTATCTATAGGATTAATCAAGAGCTTATCGCCAAGTACAATAAGGAGACTACAGAGCTTTGGAAGGATGTCCTCTCACTCCAGGAGATGACTAGCCAATTACAAGCACAACTCTACGACGTGTAGAACCAAAATTGTGAGTATGAAGCTAGATTTCAACAGATGAGTGTTGCTGCAAGTTTCAGGATTTTGGAGACCAAGACATCCTTCCTTGACGGAGGACCTCTGCCTTGGAAGTACGACAACGATGAATATTCACTGCCACCACCAAAAGAGTAATTCGTCATCGGTTTAGGCATCCCCTTGGCTTGTTCCAAGCTTGGGGGAGTGTCGCGGTATCACATCATTACCTTTTGCTCATTTACTTTTCAAGTAGAGTCGTATCATGAATAGAGAAGTTATCATATAGAATAGTTTGCAGTTTGGAAGTATCCTCCTTAGTTAGTTATCTATGTATCCCTTGGTGTGAGTTGCGGTAATGAAATATTAATGAGAAGTTTTATCGTTTACTTTTTGCACACTTTATGTTAGTTTGCAATCTCTCTTGTATGACTAGTCTTATTGATTGGTATTGGTATCACATTGGGAGCATGAGTAGATTTAGTTGGTTTTGGCAAACCTAGCTTGGTCAGTAGCATCTTTACCTTGAGGTTTGAGTAGAAAAGAATAAAGAAGTGCTTGCAGTTTCATCACTTCAGTTTTCCCTTATGTTTGGCTTATAAGCATTGTTATTCTTAAAGTTAAAATCGTTGTACCTTCAAGGGAGTTTGCATGATTGTTCCTGTTATATGTATATTTGTTTGTTTCATGCAACTCTTATGCTTGCTACCCAGCCTTGCTAGACAAAAACCTGTACTGAGAGGAAATACTTCTCGTGCATCCAATTCCCAAAAGCCAAGTCACTTCCAAAGAGTCCACTATAAATTCCTATGCATGGTATTTCAAGCCATTCTAAGTAAATTTTCATGTGCTACCTTTCAAAAACCTTCAAACACTTCTCATTTTGTGCCACTGTTTTTAGCTCATGAGGACGTAGTGGATGGGTTTGTTATCTTCCATACTAAATTAAGTACCCCTCGACTAGGCAGCTTCATCTGCTCATCATTAATTTTGCAAGGGGGCTGGTCATACCATTATAATCTTAAAAAGAAAAAGAAAGAAAAAGGCACTCCTCCAATGGAATGTGAAAGTTGGTCAGCACCCGATGGAATCGGTTAGCCATGGTTTGAGAAAGGAAAAAAGGTGGGGAGGAGTGCAAAGCTATAAAAGAGCACTAAAGTGCCAATTAATTAAACATCTCGAAACCGCTCTCACTTGTTTAGTATGGAAGATATCAAGAACTCCGTTGCTAGTCGTTGACAAAAGCAACCACCTCTCAAAATAATTTTTACCTCTGTTTTACAAATGAAAAGCTCTAGCACATGTTTAATCCCTGCTTCCCTCTGCGAAGGGCCTATCTTTTATCTTTTATGTTGAGTCAACCTATTTCCCTTTGTCTCAAGCAAGCATTTGAGTTGTTATGTTTCACTCATCCATATGTTGATCCGTTTAATCATGTTTATTATCTTCCTTGTTTTGTATAATGCTTTTATCTGAAGGAATATATCTTTGAAAGTTTTCTATGAATGCAAAAGTTTACTTTGTTGAGCATATAGTCTTTGCTATATTAGCTCTGTTTTTAAAGGCTCCGTTTAAAAGAAAGAATAGCTTGTTCATCGTTCTTTGACCAAGAACTAAGGTTTGTCATTGCCAATTATAGTTTACCTTGTGCATCTTTACATGTGATTCCCTTTTCCCTATTGCAAGTCTACATCTTATAAAGGGAAGTTGCTGTCTATTATAACTTGTGCCTCAGTGAATGTGATGCTTCTTGTCCGTATTTTGATTATCGACATTTCACTCCATAAACCTGTGGTCATGTTTACCGAGTTTAGTTTTCGCTTGGGGACAAGCGAGGTCTAAGCTTGGGGGGTTGATATGTCCAATTTGCATCACTATTTTGTATCATAATTTACTGTTATTCATTGATATATTTCATATTTAAACATGATACTGATGTTATTTCCTTTGCTTTCACATGTTTGATGATCATCGGAGGAGTTGTTGTCGGAGTCAGGATTCTGCTAGAAAAAGGACCATCAAGAGACCATATTTTGAAGATCAAGAAAATTCCAGAAAAATACCCAGAAATTATATTTTCCCAGAAGACTCAGGAAGCCAGAAGGAGGAGTCGAGAGGAGCCAGGGGGGCCCCACACGCCAGGGTGGCGCGGCCAGCCCCCTGGCCGCGCCAGCCCTGTGTGAGGGAGCCCTGGCCCACCTCTGGTCTCACCCCTCCGCGTACATCATCGTCCCCGAAAACCTAAGTCAAGGGGGGGCTCAGAGTTAGACACAGCCGCCTCTGCGGGGCGGAGAACACCAGAGAGAGAAAGCTCTCCGGCAGGGAGAAATCTGCCGGGGAAATTCCTTCCCGAAGAGGGGAGATCGTCGCCGTCGTCATCACCATCGCACCGGACTTCATCGGGATCATCATCATCATCATCTCCATCACCAGCACCTTCATCTCCACCATCACCACGCCATCCCGATGTAACATCTTGAGTTGGATCTTGTTATATTCATAGGGGAAACTTTCCCGGTGTTGATTACTCTTGTAGTTGATGCTATTGAGTGGAACCGTTGAATTAAGGTTTATGTTCAGATTGTTATTTACCATTATTTCACCTCTGATCATGATCCATATGATGTCTTGTGAGTAGTTCGTTTAGTTCTTGAGGACATGGGAGAAGTCAAGATGTTAGTAGTGAATTATTGTTGAGAAATATTTAATGGTTTGATATTGTTGTGGTGCTATTTCACTAGTGGTGTCATGTGAACGTCGACTACATGATACTTCACCATTTATGGGCCTAGTGAGATGCATTGTGTATTTGGCTACCGATTGTGGGGTTGCTGGAGTGACAGAAACCTAAACCTCCGTTGGGAAACCATTGCACCAGGGAGCGTAGGATCTTAGAGTTTAAGGCTGTGGTTAGATTTATCTTAATTACTTTCTTGTATTTGCGGATGCTTGCAAGGGGTATAATCACAAGTGTGTATTTATCCTAGTAAGGGTAGTACGCTAGCACAGGTTCACCCCCATAACACCTATCAAACCAATAAATACTATTGGCTCTATGAAGCGAAAGCTCTTGACAGAAACTCCCGTGTGTCCTCGAGAACGTTTGGTTATTATAAGTACACAACCGGCTTGTCCTTTGCTGAAGAAAGGATTGGGCCACTTGCTGCAATTGTTACTACTATCTTTTATTTACTCGCACTTTATTTACTCGTATTACCAAATACCCCTGAAAACCTGTTTGCTAGTATTTATAGTGATTCCTTGATCAAAACTACTCATCAACACCATCTGCTCCTCGTCGGGTTTGACACTCTTATTTATCGAAAGTACTACGATACACCCCCTATACTTGTGGGTCATCAATAGGCTCTATTCTAGTTTGCCCTATACTAACATAGTTTCTCTTCTTGATATAGCATGTCATACTACATCTCTATATCTTTGTTGAAAAAGAACATTTTAGAAAACAAATTTTTGTAAACTCTCTAGGGAAGGGGGAACTCATTTATTTCTCAAGAGAGAGCCGGTGGTCAATCAAACATGACCACCTTCCTTTATAAATCTAGGTCAATCACATGTGACCATCTCATTACCTTCGGCAGTACCCTGCAAGTAATCCGAACCATAACCGTGCCACGGTAGTACCCTCCGAGTACTCCATCCGACACCTTCTCCATTTTCTTGAAAACATTTTTATAAAACCAAAACCGACATTGGGCTAGATAGCAACCATTCCAACCGTCCATGACCGAGGACTCGGCTATTCAAATAGGTTTACACTCTGCAGAGGTTGTACACTTTACCCACAAGATTCGATAAATCTGTTGGGATACCACCACGGACCATCATACACAAGTATGCGGGGTTCGGATAATCGAACAGAGTCTTCCATCTATCTACCTTAGTACGGGTGCCTACCCTGTGGAGTCTATCTCCCCGGCAAACCCTGGCAGCCTACCTCCCTTTTCTCAAGTGTAGCTCTAGTGCCACGGCGGGAGAACCCAAGTGTCTTCCGGATGGGTAGCCTATTGGCGGGCCTGTTACATTGTTGCCCACCACTTGCGACAACCCGGATTCCGGGGTCCTACAAACCCTTATAAAGTACGAGGCTCCCCGCACTAGAGAAGATAAACTTCGGACTACGCCCCGTCCCATACCGGGGTAATGTGGTTGCACTGGTTAATTGTTCCGGTGGATACCTAGTGATCACCAATGTCCTTTGAAAAACCACCAACTCCTCTTTTCTTTATCCCATCACCAGTAGTATAAAAACCCTTTTCATAAACATTTTCAGTGGAGTCGATGCTACTCCAAGGTTTTTGAAAACATTTTCGAAACTTTTGGTTGAGTGTTCCCATCCTAGAGTTTTTGGCTCCACTAGAAGTTTCCCAAAGGCTTTGATGCTAAACATTAAGCCACTACTGCAAGGGTGTTGAGTAGGTGTTAAAAGGGGTCATCTCTAAGGATGATAACAATTTGACTCGTGGAGCTTGAGCCATCAAATAATTGCTACAAGGACTATAGCAATATAAAAACATGCAATTTAATAGACCTTTATGAAGCATGCAAGGTAAGTGAATAGGATCAGATATGCATCAAGTATAGATGGCTTGCCTTGGTTGGCTAGTCCCTGGGTCCTCTTCCTCCTGGTACTCGTACACTTCACCCTCCTTGGTGCAATCGGTGTCGTTCGATTCTATCGCCGGTAAAAAGCAATAGCAAATAATAAGCAAGCATGCATACACAAGGCACGAGCATTACCACACTTCACAACACACAATCAGAGAGTATCAGAAGCAAACAAGTTTAGAATTCTGAACAAGTTTTTGCAGGAGTTTAATAGCAAGTTAAATCTATTAAACCTAGGGTATTTCATTTTTAGCAACCAATACACCACTCAACCCAAATAAGCATGCAAGTGCTAAAATAGGTCAAAATCACTCTCAGCACATCACTAGGTAGGTAACAAGTTTATGAAGCCAACAAAGTTGTATTCACCACAAAACACCTTGTGGTTGATTTTCTAAAAATTTCTTATCAACAATAAAAGCTAAAACACTAGAATAATTCATAGATATTCTCTGTACATCAGAAAAATGTGCCTGAGAATATTCTGGAAAGCAATTACTAAGCATAACCCACATAAATTGGATTCATGCCAAAATTCCTATTCTATTTCAAATGAGAAAATAAATAAGACTTAATAAACTATTGGCCAAATCAATTACTACTGTAGACCTAAGCATCTTAAGATACCAAACCAAGTGTCACATGCAAGCTATTCAACTAGATCATCACTGAAAATTGAATTCACACAATTTCAATCCACAGAACTTCTCATTTGGATTTTTGAATGAAAAAGGACTAGATTTGCAAATTTAATTATCAAACAATCTACGGGGGCCTATAAAATATGCATGCAGTACCATTGGATAGATAATAAACTAAGGAGTTCATAGAAATTTGAATCACTCAAATTGCATGCATGATTATTTTTCTAGGCATTTTGAAAGTTGCAGATTTGTTTCAATTTGAAATAATAGAATCCACTAAAAAAATGTCTGGGCTGGATTCAGACGAATCTGGGCTGACCCGAGGCCGGCTGGCCCAACTAGGGGCTGTGACCAGAGACTTGCTAAAAAAAGGCGAATGCTTTAAGAACCGTGCTACAGGATCGATGCCTAGCTACTGGCTATGTGTACTCGACGGAGGCGACCGGTGCTCACCGTGGTGGTGGCCAGAGGTGAACGAGAGGATGCAGAGAGAGTGCAGCGCACGGGAGCGGCTCGGCACCATGTCGTGTCCATGCAGGGGTGGTTCTGGGCATCGGCTTGGACGAAGGAGCGTGACGGCGACCTGAGGCGGTGGACAGAGACGAGCACAACTCGACGGCTCCGACGGTCCTAGAAAAAAAATAGAGAGAGGGTTAAGTTTTAGGAGGTAGAGGAGAGTCTTAAGGAAGAGAGAGGGGTGGGAACGGGGTCTGCATCGTCCTCGCAACGTCGGGCCATCCGTGACGGCGCTCTGGTCGGAGTCGAGGAGCGAGAGAGACAAAGGAGTGGGGGCTCGGTCTGGGGTTCCCTGAGGAGTAGGATGGGTGGGATTTCGAGAGAGAGAGAAGCCACGGGGTGCTTTAAATAGGAGAGGCCGAGCTCTGCCCGACGTGGCCATCGTGGACAGGCGAGGGAGCGCGGCGAGTGCGGACGTAAGAGAGGGGACAAAACGAGGAGCGGTGTAACATCCCAGAATTTTCAAAATTTTGGAATGTTAAAAAAATCGATTGAATTGTTTGTCTTTGTGGAAATTTCCCAAAGTTTTGAAGCTTTTTGAATTATATTCAAAAGTATTTTCCAAAATGGTAATTCATAATATTTGGTTTCAAAATGTTTCCAAACCAAACCTATCTCTGTTTTGATGTTTTGAACTTCTTATAGTATTTATTTTGAGAAAACATAAAGCCATAAAAATTCGTTTATAAATAAGCCCTATAGCTTATGTGTATTATTTTGATTTCCCTAATTTTGTTTCAAACAAAATAGTGGCAAAGTGTTCATATTTCAATAAGTTTGCATTGACATTTTATTTAAAGTTTTCATAAAAGGGTTGGATCATTTTTGTGTCAAATGGGCTTGAAAATAAATTCAAATAAGAAAACAGGAAAAAGAAAAAGAGAAAACAAAAAATAAATTGCAAAGACAGAACTGGGCCGGACCGACCAAGCCCACCCAGAAGGTCTTCTTCTTCCTTATAGCTGGGCATGGGAAGCCCGGCCCGACCGGCCCGGCCCGAAAATGGCCCGGCCCGTTGGGCCAAAGCATGCTGTCGGGCCGGGCCTGGGCAGGATATTTTGGCCCGACAAGAGTAATGGGCCGAGCTTGGGTAGGAAAAAATGACGATTTGCTGAAGGCCCAGCCCGATGGCCCGACGGCCCGATGGTTTTTTAGCCTGACGGGCCGGGCTTGGGCAGAAATTTGCGGCCCGACAGTCGGGCCGGGCCGAGCCTGGGCCGCAGAATACTGAGTCGGGCTTTTCCTTGGCCCGGCCCGACCCGGCCTGGCCCGAATTAATGCCCAGGTATATTCTTCCTCGAGCTTGGTTATGTACTTGTATGTTACACAAACCTGCTGTCAACTTTCCCTTCTCTTTCCCCCTAATTTAGCCACTGTTTATGCTCGACTTCAACACGAAATTTATTGGTTATTCAATGGGGTAACCATTCAGGCAATTTATTTTTTCATTTTCTTGCCTTAATCTCTAAAAACCGTCCAGGTGCACCGAATGTCGTCCATCGGCATACACCTCCCGATCTCTCTCCTCGGTCCATTATAAAACCAACCGGGAGAAGCACCGTGTGCCCCTTGTTCTTCTCCTTCACTTTGATTCACAAACTTTCTCTAAATAATGTTTGTGTATCATGTGGATTTGATGTCAAGATTCAGATCTTACCGAGTTCATCGCGCCGGTACGATGTCTCTATTTATTTTTATCTTAATTCTTTTCACCAGTAGACTCTTCTAATCCTAGCCTACCTCCAGGACATGGTTGTGCATCGTTTTGTGGATGTTGGCCGCGATATCAACGGAATTCATCAGTCTGGTACGTCGCGTATGTTTATCTCTAGATCGATTCCTTGCACCAGTAGAATTTTCTCACTATCGCCTACCTCCAGGACATGATCATATGTCATCTTATTGATGTTGGCCGCGCCGCCCATCGTCCGGCCGTCGCTCCGTTCATCGCCATGGGCGCGAAGGCCTTCCCGACCCTTCACGATCACAGAGTCCAGCTTCGCGGCGAGGAGCGCCGCTGCTTCTTCAACTCCAACGATCTCCGAGGATCACAGAAGTGTCACCGGCGTCCACCGTCGAGATCGTCGTGGCCATTGTGTACTTCGTCGATCTTGCGATTGGTAATGCATCATCTCCCAAATTAGATCAGTTATAGTCCTGAACAGATCAGCCTGTAATGTCCTGTAATGTCTTTGCACGTGTCCTCCTTTTACCACACAAGAGTGAGGAACGATCGATCAGGTTCACAATGTTAAGTTAGCTCACATCAAATTTTGAAAATTCATAACTAAAGATCTATAGCTCCGTTTTGGATGATTCTTGTTGCGTTGGCTTCATAATTAAATTTCCTATCAAGTGGTACCAAATTTTCCAATTATTGAATTTTCGAATCTGTAAGTTTAAATTTTGGATTTTGAACCTATTTACATGTATTTAAATTTAAATGTGGGAATTTGAGTTTTTTTAGAATTAATTCTATAATTCTTTCAACATGTTTCCTTCTTCGAAAGTTAATCTGGTGATCGTATCTATCCACAAGAACCCCTTTAGAAATTATTCCCACAATATTCCAACATTATTCAAATATTAATCCTATTGCCTAGTTTAAGTTATTCAAATTGCAATTGAGCTATTTGAGTAATTTAACAAATCTTTAATTCCTAACCAACCCATGTGTACCTTGTGCTATTTTACTATTGTCTCACTCTAACAAGTGGTGTGAAATATCCCAAGTCCTAATGACCATCTCTACCATGACGTAGTGAAAATCTACTCTCTATCCTTACCCTAGTGCAAGACTATCAACTCCATCTCATCCAAATTCTTTTAAGTATTTGACTACCCCATCCAACACGATGGCATAGAAGTTTTCCCATATCAAGACCATGGAGAAGAAGTTGAAGAGAAGACAAGGAGATGAAGGAAAACAAGAAGATCAAGAGAAGAGAGCCCAAGTCAAGAAGATGAAAGTGACAAACCTCACCACTTAGAAGTTATCCATCCAACTTCTCAAACCAAGCCTAAGAATCTCCTTAAGCTATTTTGCTAAGTGTTTGACACTTCTTAACAATTTAGAAAACCCCCATCAATCTTTAAGTCCTTGACTTATCCAATCCCTCCATCCATATCAAGTCAATTTCATGGCACAATCTTTTGTCCAATTATCACTAAGACTTTGAAGACTAAGCTAAAAACAAATAAACACTTTTGTTGTCTTGATTGATTATGTTGCTTTGAATGATGTGTTTATGTTGTGTTACTTTCTATCTTATAGTTGTACGGAGAGCCACGTGTGTTGATTAAGAGAAGTACGACCTTCAGAAAAATTCTAAGGCAAGTGTCACTCTTGTTCATAAAATTCCCAATGTTTTACTATGCATGTAGTGTTTCTCTTCTTTTAATAATATGCATGTGTAGATTGTTATGCTTGCTATCTCCTACTTAGGATACCCCTGATTACCCTGTTAGAAGAAATACCGTAAGTGTAGATTGCTTAGTTGTGCTATAGAATTTGTGGTTGGGATTCACATGTTCTTTTATTAAGTTTGAAAACTATGTTTTGCAAAAACTAAGAAAACAACTAAGTTAATGAAACATCTGGGTGGAAATTGGTAAGATGGATTTATGTTGAGTGGTTACACCGGAGCCATCTCTATGGCGGTCGTGTGTATCTCACTTGTGGACGGCCACCCAGGAACAAAGAGATTGGAGACGTTCAAGTCGTGAAGCTTCCAGTGCAACCACGAGTCATATGGGCTCTGTCTTGACCAATTAAGTTACGAGAACTCAGCCAGATGGACAGAGGGTGGTAATGATTTGTAGGATGGAGCGCGTCCGGGTTGGTCTGAGGGATTGCTTCTGAAAAGTCTCGTCTTAGTCTTCACTTGGCCATTTGAGCAAAATGAGCATCATGGCAAAAGAGGTTGACTGAGTCTTGTAGGAAAAGTGCACAACCTCTGCAGAGTGTTACAACTAAGTACTTAGCCCTGTCCCCGGTTACGGACAATTTTGAGCGACATGATTTTGAAGCTGTTCAAGGATCTCCTTATCCCAACTTCTTTAAATTAAAACTTGAGTGGTTAACAAGGGATTGTTGTGTGATCATAATTATGTACACTTGGTGGATTCCTGTGTGTGCATAATTAACTAGGAGCACCTGGTGGATTCCAGTGTGTCCAATAGTGCTTTAAAAGAAAATGAGATCTTTTGAAAAGTAGGATAAACAATTGCTTTTCTGCAAGCTTAGCCTGAAGATCCACTTGGCCAAATATTCATGTAAGTGTTAGGTTCCATTTGTGTCCACCAAAATGTGACATCTTGCCAATACAATTCAAGTGTATTGACCCTTTGCGGCTGCAACGTTTCATGTTGCAGGTTTTGACGATAAGAAAGGTACGACAGGGTTACGAGTCTATCCGCAGCATGATCGCCTGTGGCACATGAAGACGAAAGGACTCCATGCTATTTTTTATTTTGTTGTAAACTCTGAAAGCTTTATGCTTAGAGCATTGTAAAGTTCCTTTTTGTAATTGCTGGATCATGCGATGTAATAAAATGACCTTTGTTTCTTGATATTACATCTTGAACTGTGTGTGCTAGCATTTGATCCAGGGACTAGCACTGAAAAGCACATGGATCGTCATCTTTAAAAAGGTGAGATCACTACAGATGGTATCAGAGCATTGTGTTGCCCTTAGGTTCGTGACCCTAGGATTGGACAAAAACCCCTTAGAAATATAGGAGTTGCTTTTATTTCTAAGTTAAAAATTTACACACTCATTACCTCGTAAACTCTCCCCTTAGTCATTTTTTCTCTATTTCTTTTCATTTCAACTCAAAGACGAAGAGCTTCAACTTCAACACCTCAAAGGACTTCAAGATCCACCCACCTCTATCATCAAAGGAAGCAAATTGAAGAAATCTAGAAGAAAGAGTCTATGCATCAATAGTTCTAGGACTTAGAAATTCTTACAAAAGATCTTAATGACAATAGGACCAACGAACTACTTTGCAAATGACGAGCTACTTGCCCAAAACAAGAAATAAAGACAAGGTACTACATGAGCAATAAGAGAAGTTCAAAGGAAGAATAAAAGGTGAGAGCGAGCTTGAGGAAGACCCTAGGATAGAAAATCTATCTAACTTAGTTTTACTAAAAGGGTGTTTGCCTTTTTTTCCTCATCTACTTCATAGTCAAAATACTTCCTCTTTTCATTAGAGTCCTTGTCTCGTGAAAACCATCAAGAAGAGAATGACGCACCATATGTTATTCCTCGACTCCGCAAGAAGCACTACATGGAAGCTATCGAAGAGCTTGGAGGAAGACTCAAGTATAGACTACACAACACCTAAAAGGACTCAAAGATGAAGAGAGTAGACTACTACCTAGAGGACAACCAAGAAGCTTTAGTTCAGACCTCCATCTAATATCCTTATACGTAAGAACAACATCGTAATATGTTATGATCATATCGAATTGTGATATGACCATACTAGTTTGTTTCTGGTTCAACCATGTTGCTTGATGTGATGAATGCTTGTTAGATCTTGTTTGTAAGATGAATTGTCTTAACCTGTTGTGTATGGATAGGCTTCTTCTTTAGACTTTTTCCTATCTATTCTTAACTACACCCCAACCCAAACAAGTGTTTTCTTGACAAGCCTCCATGAAGACAACAACATTATCAGCTCCAGCTAAGATGCTCAGTATCAAGAAGAAGCATAGAACAAGAGATGGCAAACCGAAGGACCTAAAAGCTAAGAGTTAATGTCATATGAGAGTTTACGCAAACCTCTAGCTAAGGATCGATAGATTTGTTTTTTTTTTGAATTCTATAATGGGAATCGGAACATTGATTTGATTTCCATGAAAGTTTTTGTCAAATCTAGTAAGGTTGACCAAGAGTTAGAATACGAGATTCAATAAACCATGTACGGAGTAATGATCTGGGTGCAGGATGGATTGATCACCATTCCTATTACTCTCATTATTAGCTCTCATAATGCTGGATTTGCGAATCATGAGTGACATACCTACACAAGAGACGATGTTGTTAAGCCTGAACCTTAGGAGGATAAGATATTATACCCTTATAATAGGCAAGTGTTGCTAAGCGTAGTAATACGGTGAGGGTGAATCACAAGCTTACCGTTGAAGATGACTTGCAATGGAAGACGACCCTAAGAGTTCAGATATATCCAACAATGGTGTACAAAGAAGTTTCAATCCTAAGATGGAAGTCTATGAAGATCAAAGAAGGGTATGAAATGAAGATATGAGAACATCTTAACTTGGCATTTTGATTGACCCAAAGAGTGACCCTTCACTATCCAAAGTAGTTCAACAAATGACATTGAAGTACTACAATGGAGGGAAGTTATACTCAAGCCATCTTGAGAGAGATTCGACGCAAGGGTAATAGACACACACCTATTGGAAATGAAGGAAAAGTTGCAACTGGTATAAAAGATGACCCAGTGCCAAGTCATAACCAAAGTGTGCCCCGTCTGAACCCAGGACCTAGACTACCCACAAAAGTTCCTTTTAAGGGTGGTAGCCCACCTAGTACCCCAAACCCATCTTTCTTTCTAGCCTCTCCGAATCTCGGGGATGAGATTCCATTTAAGGGTGGTAGTATGTAACATCCCAGAATTTTCAAAATTTTGGAATGTTAAAAAAAAATCGATTGAATTGTTTGTCTTTGTGGAAATTTCCCTAAGTTTTGAAGCTTTTTGAATTATATTCAAAAGTATTTTCCAAAATGGTAATTCATAATATTTGGTTTCAAAATGTTTCCAAACCAAACCTATCTCTGTTTTGATGTTTTGAACTTCTTATAGTATTTATTTTGAGAAAACATAAAGCCATAAAAATTCATTTATAAATAAGCCCTATAGCTTATGTGTATTATTTTGATTTCCCTAATTTTGTTTCAAACAAAATAGTGGCAAAGTGTTCATATTTCAATAAGCTTTGCATTGACATTTTATTTAAAGTTTTCATAAAAGGGTTGGATCATTTTTGTGTCAAATGGGCTTGAAAATAAATTCAAATAAGAAAATAGGAAAAAGAAAAAGAGAAAGCAAAAAAAAAATGCAAAGACAGAACTGGGCCGGACCGACCAAGCCCACCCAGGAGGTCTTCTTCTTCCTCGAGCTCGGTTATGTACGTGTATGTTACACAAACCTGCTGTCAACTTTCCCTTCTCTTTCCCTCTAATTTAGCCACTGTTTACGTTCGACTTCAACACGAAATTTATTGGTTATTTAATGGGGTAACCATTCAGGCAATTTATTTTTTTATTTTCTTGCCTTAATCTCTAAAAACCGTCCAGGTGCACCGAATGTCGTCCATCGGCATATACCTCCCGATCTCTCTCCTCGGTCCATTATAAAACCAACCGGGAGAAGCACCGTGTGCCCCTTGTTCTCCTCCTTCACTTTGATTCACAAACTTTCTCTAAATAATGTCTGTGTATCCCGTGGATTTGACGTCAAGATTCAGATCTTACCGAGTTCATCGCGCCGGTGCGATGTCTCTATTCATTTTTATCTTAATTATTTTCACCAGTAGAATCTTCTAATCCTAGCCTATCTCCAGGACATGGTTGTGCATCGTTTTGTGGATGTTGGCCGCGATGTCAACGGAGTTCATCAGTCTGGTACATCGTGTACATTTATCTCTAGATCGATTCCTTGCACCAGTAGAATTTTCTCACTATCGCCTACCTCCAGGACATGATCTTATGTCATCTTATTGATGTTGGCCGCGCCGCCCATCGTCCGGCCGTCGCTCCGTTCGTCGCCATGGACGCGAAGGCCTTCCCGAGCCTTCAGGATCACAGAGTCCAGCTTCGCGGCGAGGAGCGCCGCTGCTTCTTCAACTACAACGATCTCCGAGGATCACAGAAGTGTCACCGGCGTCCACCGTCGAGACCGTCGTGGCCATTGTGTACTTCGTCGATCTTCCGATTGGTAATGCATCATCTCCCAGATTAGATCAGTTATAGTCCTGAACAGATCAGCCTGTAATGTCTTTGCACGTGTCCTCCTTTTTCCACGCAAGAGTGAGGAACGATCGATCAGGTTCACAATGTTAAGCTAGCTCACATTAAATTTTGAAAATTCATAACTAAAGATCTCTAGCTCCGTTCTGGATGATTCTTGTTGCGTTGGCTTCATAATTAAATTTCCTATCAAGTGGTACCAAATTTTCCAATTATTGAATTTTCGAATCTGTAAGTTTAAATTTTGGATTTTGAACCTATTTACATGTATTTAAATTTAAATGTGGGAATTTGATTTTTTTTAGAATTAATTCTATAATTCTTTCAACATGTTTCCTTCTTCGAAAGTTAATCTGGTGATCGTATCTATCCACAAGAACCCCTTTAGACATTTTTCCCACATTAATCCAACATCATTCAAATATTAATCCTATTGCCTAGTTTAAGTTATTCAAATTGCAATTGAGCTATTTGAGTAATTTAACAAATCTTTAATTCCTAACCAACCCATGTGTACCTTGTGCTATTTTACTATTGTCCCACTCTAACAAGTGGTGTGAAATATCCCAAGTCCTAATGACCATCTCTACCATGACGTAGTGAAAATCTACTCTCTATCCTTACCCTAGTGCAAGACTATCAACTCCATCTCATCCAAATTCTTCTAAGTATTTGACTACCCCATCCAACACTATGGCATAGAAGTTTTCCCATATCAAGACCATGGAGAAGAAGTTGAAGAGAAGACAAGGAGATGAAGGAAAACAAGAAGATCAAGAGAAAAGAGCCCAAGTCAAGAAGATGAAAGTGACAAACCTCACCACTTAGAAGTTATCCATCCAACTTCTCAAACCAAGCCTAAGAATCTCCTTAAGCTATTTTGCTAAGTGTTTGACATTTCTTAACAATTTAGAAAACCCCCATCAATCTTTAAGTCCTTGACTTATCCAATCCCTCCATCCATATCAAGTCAATTTCATGGCACAATCTTTTGTCCAATTATCACTAAGACTTTGAAGACTAAGCTAAAAACAAATAAACACTTTTGTTGTCTTGATTGATTATGTTGCTTTGAATGATGTGTTTATGTTGTGTTACTTTCTATCTTATAGTTGTTTGGAGAGCCACGTGTGTTGATTAAGAGAAGTACGACCTTCAGAAAAATTCTAAGGCAAGTGTCACTCTTGTTCATAAAATTCCCAATGTTTTACTATGCATGTAGTATTTCTCTTCTTTTAATAATTTGCATGTGTACATTGTTATGCTTGCTATCTCGTACTTAGGATACCCCTGATTACCCTGTTAAAAGAAACACTGTAAGTGTAGATTGCTTAGTTGTGCTATAGAATTCATGGTTGGGAATCCACATGTTCTTTTATTAAGTTTAAAAACTATGTTTTGCAAAAACTAAGAAAACAACTAAGTTAATGTAACACCCTAATTTCTAGAAATTCAAAGTGCCTGTTATGTATTCCACTAGAATCCCAGAATCATTGTTGTGATACACATAACGTAGTTGGTAACCAGTTCCATAGACATTACAATACGAATAGTTCAAATACAAATGGTCATAGTGACCAAGTTCATATTACAACACAATATAGCAGCGGAAATAATGTCTTCGGGTCCATGCCTTCACCCTACAGGCAATGGCGACTCAGGAGATGATCTTAGTTCTGGTACTCGTCTTCATAACCTTCCTCCGGATAATTTTCCCCATAGTCTGGCCAAGTTGATAGCCAGGGACACAGCCATGAGTACATTGGATGCACTCGCAAACCATCTTATAAACAAAATGATGAAATAGATATGCATGGTTGATATGGTGGACTAAGCACTAAGTTTATTTGCAAAAGCTAGTTTTGTTTCCCAAGAATGTTCATTAGTAGAGAAGAAGATTTAATTCTCTAAGTTCAATCTAAAGAGGAACTTCAAGTGTTGGTCAACATCAATGCCAAGTCAAGTCATTCACCAAGTTCACCATAAGTTGTTAACATTCTTGACAAAAGTCAAGTACAGCTTGCCAACTGTCCATGACCGCGGACGCGGCTATTCGAATAGTTTTGAAACCTCTGCAGAGGGGTACACTTTACCCACAAGATTCGATAAATCTGCCGGGAGAAATCCACGGATCGTCATACACCAAGTATGCGAGATTCAGATAATCAAACAAACTCTTTCACTTGTCTACTCTAGTATAGGATCCTTCCCTAAGAGTCCATTCTAGCACTCATAGTTTTGCCCGCTGCAGAGTGCTGCATGAATGGAAATTTCCACTCGGTTCGGAAGTACCCACGCATGGCGTACTTCTATAAAGGATGATACAAGGTCTCTCATACTAGAATAAATAAGCTACAGACTAAGCCCCTTCCCATTTAGGGGTAATGTGGTCGTACGGTATGATTGGCTCACATAGTACATCACTCATTATCATTTAGAAATACATTCCATAGTCCTTAGTCAAGATTATTTTCTTTCATAAAACCATCATGTAGGAGAAGTCTCCAATTCAAGCTTTCAAGTTCAAGTCACCACTTTAAGTAGGGTTCCCCTTATAGATGGCCTCAATTCTATTAGCGACTAAGCAACTACTATGAGTGATGCTACAACTAAGGAGGTGTCGGATAAACTCAGCTTGATACTCTTGCTAAGCAAGATATCACTACACAACTATCATTCTAAAGTAGCAATCCAATCATGCAATTTACTTAAAAACAAATAGAATGCAATAGGAATACTAGGCATTTGGAGTATGATTCAAAAGATGGCTTGCCTTGGTTGGCAAAGTGTCCTGAATATTCTTCTTCTTCTTGATAAAATCCCCCCTCAATATCCTCTTCAGCAACACTAGCGTCTAATAACGATAAACAAAATACACACAATCACTAAGTAATACCAACAACACTCCAAGCACACACACTTGTTTTCAAACAATAATAAAAATGTTGAATTTTATTGAGTTGGTTTGCAAGTTTTCTTCCAAGTTTCCATTAAGTGTGCAAGTTGGATTTTGTACCAGGTGCCATGTGTTGATCACTTTCTTAGTATTGGTATGAAACCAAGGGTATTAGGGCTAGTTCAAGAGGAGAGTGATTAATTAAGTAAATTGGTAGTGGGGGTAATTATCAAACTAAGTGTATAATGAAATCTATCATCTTATGCTACACACTAAGATTTGATTAGGAGTTAATTGATGGTACTAACAAGGTTTTAAATTGTAAGGGTTGTAATAACCAGTAGGTAAGTTGATTAGTGTGTTCATAAACTAAGTTTCAAAATTTTAGAAGGTTTAAACAAGTTTCTAAAATTTTCCTAAGATTAATAAGGCTACGGTAAAAGTATTCTTATTAAATTAAATAACTAACTCAAATTGGATTAAGAATGATTCCAGGGGCTACATAATTTCCTAAGCTTTCCAATGAATATTCATTTGTTAAAAATGGATTTCAAAATCACCAGGAATTTAAATTTGCAAAATAGTGCTGAATTGAATTCTAAAATTGGGCGGAAATTATTTAAACGAAATGAATCAAAACTAAAATGAAACTGGGCCGCACTCCGACTTTTCCAAACGGGCCGGCCCAACTAAACGTAACCGAGCGGGAGGGGTTCCGCGTTTGAACCTGACAGGTGGGGCCTACTCATCAGGCCACTTATAAAACCCGAATCGGTAAGTTGCCGTCGGATTAGAATCCAATGGCGCTCGGGCATCGTCTACCTCGGGCTCGGCCAGGAACTCACCGGCGATGGCAGGGGTACGGCTCGACGGCGAAGCTCGACGCAGGGGAAGAAGAACTCGTGTAACAACCCAAATTTTTGGAAAATAGAAAATAAATTATTTACTTCAAAATACCCAAAATTTTGAAGCAACAAAAACTTTTATTTCAACATAAAATGAAATATTGGTCTCCGAAAACACTGATGTGTGGAACAATTTATTTAAAGATTCGAAAACTAAAGTTTATATTTAACCTAACTCCCCAAAATCTTGGTTGTTAGAAAATATTTCAAACCAAGTATAGAAATAAAAGAAACACAACACCCTAAAATCCACTAAGTATGGGAATCTACAAAATATTATTGATTACACCACTTAGAAATCTATGACTTAAACCATCAAGTTTTGCTTCACCATAAGTTAGTATTTGTATGCATTTAAAATCAACAAAGTTTGAAACCCAAAGATATTTTCAACTCAGGGTCAAACTTTGAATCTTTTACAAGTGCCATTTGGATTTTTAATTTCCAAAATGAATCAAACCTTCATCCCATGAACAAAAATTCCTCCTACATCATCCCTACTAATTATAAACATGAGCACAAGGATCCAAAACCAGCCCTGCAAGCAAAATCTTAAGAATCTTAAGTTTTGGGTGATCTTCAAAATATTGTTCTGAACCCCTCTTTACACCCATTTATTTAGCAAACGATGCATCAAAACTGCAGGTGCCTTTGGGCAATCTTGTAGTACAATTTGAAGACAAGCTCAACACAAAAGAAATTTTTCAAAAATCATTGAGCAAGTGCTTTTAAAATTCAGTCAAAAACTAAATCTTTTAAAATGACCATTTGAAAATTCTCAAATAACATGCCATCAAAACTGCTCATTTTGAGCTGAGATTAATCACACAACCTTCTGGTCATTTATAAACTCCAACCATAAATTCAAATTTGAATTTTTTTAATTCTTTTCTTTCGGGCATTTTAGCAAACACCATCGGGGCAGGGCGCACAGTGGCATCACTGTGGCCACTGCGGCCGCACGACCCCGACCCGGCCCCTCTGCACGCGCGCACGCCCCTGTCGTTGAACCGCTTGAGCCGTGCCAAGGCGCCAGTGCCGCGCCACGCCCTGCAGCCGCAAGAATCCGACATGACCTGCCCGCCCTTGTCGCTGTCGGGTCCCCTCCTGCCTCCTCTGTTCCCCTCTAGCCTGCACCGCCCCACACCGCGCCAGGACGCCGTGACGCCCGCACAACAACGCCCTGGAGTGGCCACGCCGTGGACCGAGCCGCCCATGCTGCGACCGCACCCGTGACGCCCGCGGTGGCCACCACCTTCCCGGGCCCGCTCCCGCTCACCCCGACCCTATAAAATGGCCCCGATGCACCCCAAGAAGTCCACACCACCGCAGCACCTCACCCCGAGCTCCCCCTCTTCCTCCTCCGCCCGCGACAGCTCGCCGGAGCTGAGCCCGCTCCGCCTCTGGCTCCGGCAAACCGGACCGCCTCCCGCGCCGCCGCTGGTCAGAAGTGACGGAGGAGAAGTTTCTCCGCCGCCAGGACCCCTCGCCGCCGCTCCCCGTCGCCGCCGGTGAGCCTCCCCGTCGCCGTCGCCCTCCCAGTACTCTCGCTCGCTGTCCATCGCGCGCCAGGAAGAAGATCCCAGCCGATACCGATTCGTTTATTAAAGCCCTGACCGGTGGGCCCCGCTGGTCAGGCCCCCTTGTTCTTTTTTCCCCACGCGCGCCCATAACCATAGCTGGACCGGCCCAAGTTTGCCTCCCCGGCCCGTAGAAGTTCCAGTCTGTTTACTTTTTTTCTTTGAAACCGTTTTAGCATTTGTTTAATTGCTGCAACTTCGAATTCAAATTCCGAGAGATTTAGGAATCCAAATCTAGCAAATAAATACTTTTTGGAAAGTTTAGAACATACCCTATCCAATGGAAGTGTTTTTAACCCACTTAGACTTATATTTATAGTTGGGTAAAAATAACAAACTTACAGTTATGCAACCTTGCCAAATTCATATCAATTCAAATAAAATTCCTAAAAATATAAATCCAACTCTAGAAATTCACAATTAGTGATACCCATCTGCCTATACCATTAGATCTCATTTTTGAACCTTTTAAAGTAAATACTATTTACCTATATGGTTAATATAGGCATTTGCCATATAGGATCTTATTAAACTCAAATCTATAATCGAAATTGTTATGGAACCTTTATGGTTAAACCACATTTCCAAATAACTACCTATAGGTATTGATCTTAGTCCATGTGTACTTGTAGGAAGTATTTGGAAATTTAATCCTACATGATAGTAATTAGAAACTCAAACTTGCACACATATTTCAAAATAAATGGAAATGATATGAAACCAATTCGAAACAACCACGTTTCTAAATATTGATCTATAACCTTTGATCCCATTCAACTAGGATCTATAGACTCTACGTGTGAATTCAAACTTGATCACTAAATAGTTGCAAACTAGAAATGGCTTCAATAAAAGAGAAATACTATAAATCCTATGAATCCTCTTTGGTTGAACCATGATCTTGAGTATCTACATTTGTCCATGACCTTGGTCAATAAGGACTTGCAGGAGATATTTTCATAATCCAAAATAAATAAACCCTACTTAGATACAACAACTCAATCATCTCATCCATCGGAACTCAATTATCGTCGAAACCACTCTCCGTAGACTTCCTAGATCACTTCCCTTACCCAAGTATGTGTATTTGAGTAAATAGGTATTGTTTGTGAATGGTGTGGTGATTGTATGTTTATTTTTTTTCTCAACGATTAGACGATAAAGAGAGTAAGGAGAATGGATCCGGAAGTCCACCAAGAAACGGAGATGGAGGTCAATCAACCCAAGATGAAGATGAAGACTATTTTGACTTTGCCAAGCCAGGCAAGCCATCTTTTGATTCATACTCCCAATGCCTAGTTTTAATATTGCATTCTACTTGTTTATGTAAATTGCATGATTGAATTGTTAGAGTAGAATGATAGAAGTATAGTGATCTCTTGCTTAACAAGAGCATCAAGCTGAGTTTATCCAACTCTATTCAGTGGTCATCACTCAATGTAGTTGCTTAGTTGCTAATAAAATTGGAGGTCATTTATAAGGGGAATCCTAGTTGAGAATTGGTGACTTGAACTTGAAACATGATATTGGAGGTTTCTCCTACATGATGGTTTTATGAAGGAAAATAATCTTGACTAAGAACTATGAAATGTATTTCTCAAATGACAACGAGTGATGTACCATGGGAGCCAATTTTACAGTACGACCACATTACCCCTATATGGGAAGGGGCTCAATGCGTAGCTTGTTTATCTTAGTATGGGAGGTCTTGCATCAAATCTTCATGGAAGGACTCCACGGGCGGATACTTCTTGACCAGGTGGATTCCACTAACCCGGCCTCCGGGATGGGCAGAACTAGAGGCGCCGGAGCGGGAATTCCGTATCCCGGGCTCTTGGGAAGGATCCTATACTAGGATGAGCAAGTGAAAGAGTTTGTTTGATTATCTGAACCTCGCATACTTTGTGTATGTCGAACCGTGGATTTCTCCCGGCAGATGTATCGAATCTTGTGGGTAAAGTGTACCCCTCTGCAGAGGTTTTCAAACTATTCGAATAGCCGCGTCCGCGGTCATGGACGGTTGGCAAGCTGTGCCTGGCTTTTGTCAATAATGAAAACAACTTATGGTGAACTTGGTGAATGACATGAATTGAATTGACTTGACTTGACCATGATATTGACACACTGGAAATTCCTCTTTAGATTGAACCTAGAGAACTAAATCTCTTCTCCACCAATGAACTTTCTTGGGAAATAAAACTAGCTTTTGCAAATAAACTTAGTGCTTAGTCCACCATATCAACCATGCATATCTCTTTCCTCACTTTGTTTATAAGATGGTTTGCGAGTGCATCCAATGTACTCATGGCTGTGTCCCTGGCTATTAACTTGGCCAGACTTGAAGGAGCAAGATCAAGAAGGAAGGACTCATTGAGGCTTTGCGAATTAGGCTCGTTTCCTACTGTCTGCTTTGCCTGTGCGGTTGAAGCTTGACAATATGGACCCAAAGTGTTATTCCGCTGCATGCTGATGTAATGTAAGGTTTGGTCTGTGCGACCACCTATGTAATCCCCTTTATTTACTATTAATGTCTATGACTGTGATATCAACTACGTTATGTATATCGCAACAATGACCCTGGGATTGCGGTGGAATACATAACGGGCACTTCAAATTTGTTATCAAATTTGAGGTCGTCACAAGTTGGTATCAGAGCCTAGGCTGACTCTAGGAAACCCTAGTTAGCATGGTCGTTAGAAAATGATATCTCTGATATCACAAGTTTGGTATCAGGACTATCATGACCTTAAGAGACCTTAGTTAGAATGGTCGTTAGCTAAGAAAGTAATATTTTGTCAAAAACTTATTTCTACAAAAGAAATTTATTTGCTTTGGTACCCAAAGCCCAACTTATACTCCCATCTTATTCACTTCAAATATCTTACACTCTCAACTTATACTCCCAAGAGATTTTGACAAAGAATTTATTTACCTCTTGAATTACAAGGTCTTTTCCAATATTTGTTTTACTCTATTCCTCATCTACTTCAAATTAATACTATGGACGATATACCAACCTAAGACCGAAGGACTTTTGAATAAAACGATGAGGGACTCAATATTTTTCAAGACTTCAACCTTGGATGTCAACTACGACCGCTACCATCGAAAGAGAGTCTCTTCATCTGATACCTGATCCAGAAATCTTCCAACAAGAGTCAACCCTGTGAGACAAAGACTTCAAGAGTAAAGAGAGAGTGATCAGAAATGATGAAGACCCAGCAACCTTTTGACCCATAGGAGTTATAGGAAATGCTCAGTTGATTTCATTGAGCTGCCCTTACCTCACGATTATTAAGTGTGCTTAGTGCCTTGTGTGTTTGAATGATTGATTTGTTTTGGGATGTGTTGCTCATATGCCATCCGGCAACAGGTAGCAACCACTCTGAAAACTTGTTTGCTCAAAAATGTTTTTGGTCTTTCTGGCCCAACATAAACTCTGAAAAATACCAACCCCATGTGAGAAACATTTCAAAAACTTTCCCTGTCATCTAGGATCCGTAATCGAAAACCCATTACTATTGAAGATAACCTCAACATCTGCATGAGAAGGAAGAAACCTTTCTGGAATACCCCGAAGCAACTCTTACAACCTGAAGGCACGAAGAGAAGGAAATCGACCATCACGAACCATCCGTGTACCCCCGAAGTTGCTCCTAGTTACAAGGTAGTATGAACAAGTTGGATCAAGATTTTGGAACACAAGTCATCAAGAAGCCGGAGCCACCTTAGTTTCATACTAGTCGTCTTGTTTTATCTCTTTGTGAAACCAGACCTATAATCCACAAGACCTTGTTTTATGAAGTTCTATGGTTTAAACCTAAAATATTTTGTTTTTGAAATGTCTGATTGTTTGTTGAAAATGCTATGTGATTGATGAATATGTGTATTGGCCCATTTGGCCTTATCACCTTTTGGGTGTACCCAATCTTTTCATCTCTATAGGAATCAATATACACTCTATCTCTTATCTGGTAATCTCATTTCTTAATCTATCTCAATCTCAACTTGTGAATCTCGGGACGAGATTCTTTTTAAGGGGGGAAGATTGTAACAACCCAAATTTTTGGAAAATAGAAAATAAATTATTTACTTCAAAATACCCAAAATTTTGAAGCAACAAAAACTTTTATTTCAACATAAAATGAAATATTGGTCTCCGAAAACACTGATGTGTGGAACAATTTATTTAAAGATTCGAAAACTAAAGTTTATATTTAACCTAACTCCCCAAAATCTTGGTTGTTAGAAAATATTTCAAACCAAGTATAGAAATAAAAGAAACACAACACCCTAAAATCCACTAAGTATGGGAATCTACAAAATATTATTGATTACACCACTTAGAAATCTATGACTTAAACCATCAAGTTTTGCTTCACCATAAGTTAGTATTTGTATGCATTTAAAATCAACAAAGTTTGAAACCCAAAGATATTTTCAACTCAGGGTCAAACTTTGAATCTTTTACAAGTGCCATTTGGATTTTTAATTTCCAAAATGAATCAAACCTTCATCCCATGAACAAAAATTCCTCCTACATCATCCCTACTAATTATAAACATGAGCACAAGGATCCAAAACCAGCCCTGCAAGCAAAATCTTAAGAATCTTAAGTTTTGGGTGATCTTCAAAATATTGTTCTGAACCCCTCTTTACACCCATTTATTTAGCAAACCATGCATCAAAACTGCAGGTGCCTTTGGGCAATCTTGTAGTACAATTTGAAGACAAGCTCAACACAAAAGAAATTTTTCAAAAATCATTGAGCAAGTGCTTTTAAAATTCAGTCAAAAACTGAATCTTTTAAAATGACCATTTGAAAATTCTCAAATAACATGCCATCAAAACTGCTCATTTTGAGCTGAGATTAATCACACAACCTTCTGGTCATTTATAAACTCCAACCATAAATTCAAATTTGAATTTTTTTAATTCTTTTCTTTCGGGCATTTTAGCAAACACCATCGGGGCAGGGTGCACAGTGGCATCACTGTGGCCACTGCGGCCGCACGACCCCGACCCGGCCCCTCTGCACGCGCGCACGCCCCTGTCGTTGAACCGCTTGAGCCGTGCCAAGGCGCCAGTGCCGCGCCACGCCCTGCAGCCGCAAGAATCCGACATGACCTGCCCGCCCTTGTCGCTGTCGGGTCCCCTCCTGCCTCCTCTGTTCCCCTCTAGCCTGCACCGCCCCACACCGCGCCAGGACGCCGTGACACCCGCACAGCTACGCCCTGGAGTGGCCACGCCGTGGACCGAGCCGCCCATGCTGCGACCGCACCCGCGACGCCCGCGGTGGCCACCACCTTCCCGGGCCCGCTCCCGCTCACCCCGACCCTATAAAATGGCCCCGATGCACCCCAAGAAGTCCACACCACCGCAGCACCTCACCCCAAGCTCCCCCTCTTCCTCCTCCGCCCGCGACAGCTCACCGGAGCTGAGCCCGCTCCGCCTCTGGCTCCGGCAAACCGGACCGCCTCCCGCGCCGCCGCTGGTCAGAAGTGACGGAGGAGAAGTTTCTCCGCCGCCAGGACCCCTCGCCGCCGCTCCCCGTCGCCGCCGGTGAGCCTCCCCGTTGCCGTCGCCCTCCCAGTACTCTCGCTCGCTGTCCATCGCGCGCCAGGAAGAAGATCCCAGCCGATACCGATTCGTTTATTAAAGCCCTGACCGGTGGGCCCCGCTGGTCAGGCCCCCTTGTTCTTTTTTTCCCCACGCGCGCCCATAACCGTAGCTGGACCGGCCCAAGTTCGCCTCCCCGGCCCGTAGAAGTTCCAGTCTGTTTACTTTTTTTTCTTTGAAACCGTTTTAGCATTTGTTTAATTGCTGCAACTTCGAATTCAAATTCCGAGAGATTTAGGAATCCAAATCTAGCAAATAAATACTTTTTGGAAAGTTTAGAACATACCCTATCCAATGGAAGTGTTTTTAACCCACTTAGACTTATATTTATAGTTGGGTAAAAATAACAAACTTACAGTTAGGCAACCTTGCCAAATTCATATCAATTCAAATAAAATTCCTAAAAATATAAATCCAACTCTAGAAATTCACAATTAGTGATACCCATCTGCCTATACCATTAGATCTCATTTTTGAACCTTTTAAAGTAAATACTATTTACCTATATGGTTAATATAGGCATTTGCCATATAGGATCTTATTAAACTCAAATCTATAATCGAAATTGTTATGGAACCTTTATGGTTAAACCACATTTCCAAATAACTACCTATAGGTATTGATCTTAGTCCATGTGTACTTGTAGGAAGTATTTGGAAATTTAATCCTACATGATAGTAATTAGAAACTCAAACTTGCACACATATTTCGAAATAAATGGAAATGATATGAAACCAATTCGAAACAACCACGTTTCTAAATATTGATCTATAACCTTTGATCCCATTCAACTAGGATCTATAGACTCTACGTGTGAATTCAAACTTGATCACTAAATAGTTGCAAACTAGAAATGGCTTCAATAAAAGAGAAATACTATAAATCCTATGAATCCTCTTTGGTTGAACCATGATCTTGAGTATCTACATTTGTCCATGACCTTGGTCAATAAGGACTTGCAGGAGATATTTTCATAATCCAAAATAAATAAACCCTACTTAGATACAACAACTCAATCATCTCATCCATCGGAACTCAATTATCGTCGAAACCACTCTCCGTAGACTTCCTAGATCACTTCCCTTACCCAAGTATGTGTATTTGAGTAAATAGGTATTGTTTGTGAATGGTGTGGTGATTGTATGTTTATTTTTTTCTCAACGATTAGACGATAAAGAGAGTAAGGAGAATGGATCCGGAAGTCCACCAAGAAACGGAGATGGAGGTCAATCAACCCAAGATGAAGATGAAGACTATTTTGACTTTGCCAAGCCAGGCAAGCCATCTTTTGATTCATACTCCCAATGCCTAGTTTTAATATTGCATTCTACTTGTTTTAAGTAAATTGCATGATTGAATTGTTAGAGTAGAATGATAGAAGTATAGTGATCTCTTGCTTAACAAGAGCATCAAGCTGAGTTTATCCAACTCTATTCAGTGGTCATCACTCAATGTAGTTGCTTAGTTGCTAATAAAATTGGAGGTCATTTATAAGGGGAATCCTAGTTGAGAATTGGTGACTTGAACTTGAAACATGATATTGGAGGTTTCTCCTACATGATGGTTTTATGAAGGAAAATAATCTTGACTAAGAACTATGAAATGTATTTCTCAAATGACAACGAGTGATGTACCATGGGAGCCAATTTTACAGTACGACCACATTACCCCTATATGGGAAGGGTCTCAATCCGTAGCTTGTTTATCTTAGTATGGGAGGTCTTGCATCAAATCTTCATGGAAGGACTCCACGGGCGGATACTTCTTGACCAGGTGGATTCCACTAACCCGGCCTCCGGGATGGGCAGAACTAGAGGCGCCGGAGCGGGAATTCCGTATCCCGGGCTCTTGGGAAGGATCCTATACTAGGATGAGCAAGTGAAAGAGTTTGTTTGATTATATGAACCTCGCATACTTTGTGTATGTCGAACCGTGGATTTCTCCCGGCAGATGTATCGAATCTTGTGGGTAAAGTGTACCCCTCTGCAGAGGTTTTCAAACTATTCGAATAGCCGCGTCCGCGGTCATGGACGGTTGGCAAGCTGTGCCTGGCTTTTGTCAATAATGAAAACAACTTATGGTGAACTTGGTGAATGACATGAATTGAATTGACTTGACTTGACCATGATATTGACACACTGGAAATTCCTCTTTAGATTGAACCTAGAGAACTAAATCTCTTCTCCACCAATGAACTTTCTTGGGAAATAAAACTAGCTTTTGCAAATAAACTTAGTGCTTAGTCCACCATATCAACCATGCATATCTCTTTCCTCACTTTGTTTATAAGATGGTTTGCGAGTGCATCCAATGTACTCATGGCTGTGTCCCTGGCTATTAACTTGGCCAGACTTGAAGGAGCAAGATCAAGAAGGAAGGACTCATTGAGGCTTTGCGAATTAGGCTCGTTTCCTACTGTCTGCTTTGCCTGTGCGGTTGAAGCTTGACAATATGGACCCAAAGTGTTATTCCGCTGCATGCTGATGTAATGTAAGGTTTGGTCTGTGCGACCACCTATGTAATCCCCTTTATTTACTATTAATGTCTATGACTGTGATATCAACTACGTTATGTATATCGCAACAATGACCCTGGGATTGCGGTGGAATACATAACGGGCACTTCAAACTACGGCGAGGATGTAGATCGACGGCAGCTGCTCGTCTCCTCCACCTCACACCAACAGCAGCTCCAACGGTGGCCGGGATCTTCCAGAACACGGCGGCTAGGGCTTGCAGCACGTCGGACGTTTCCGAGGGAGAGAGGAAGAAAGAAGAGCGGGGATCGGTAGCTGCAGAGGTGTGCTTCTCTACTGCGTCGAACGGGTCCTTTTATAGGCGCGGCAGAGGGCGGGAGCTCGGGTTTCCAGAGGTGGCCGAGGCGGGAAAGTTTTCCGGGCGCGGCGGCTCCGTCGATGACGTTCGGTCGAGGGGACGGGTCGTGGGTGACGCGGCTCCTCCGCGCGCGTGGTGGCGTCGCTCGCTGACCTCGGCAACGGTCTTCTTGCGTGCTCTCTGGTCGGGTGACAGGGAGGCAGAGGTGGTGGTTATCCACCGTCCACCGGCCAGGGTCCGGCTTGCTCCAGTGCGGGTTCGACAGCGGAGAGGGCTAGGGTGTCGTCGGGTACTACCACGCTGGCTAGGTCGTTCGGCGGCGGCGTCATCTACAGTGGGTTCAACTTTTCTGAAAACTGGATCACAGGTGTTCGACGAAATGCCCGAATGAAATTCAAATTTGAATTTTTGAAACTTTCCACCGTGGGTTGTCAAGGTGTTTGATAAGGTTTCTAGAAGTATTTTTGTCAAGTGGAAAGGTGATGTTTTGCAGAAATCTTATTTCAAAATTTGGGTATTCTTTGGGTCCACTGAAACTCCTCCAGCTGATAGTACATGGCCTAAGAATCCAACTTCCTTCAACCAAAACTCACATTTACTAAACTTGGCATATAGCTGATGCTCTCTCAGGGTCTCCAAGATTAATCTCAAATGGGTTGCATGCTCTTCTTCAGACTTGGAATAGATAAGGATGTCATCAATGAAGACAACAACAAACTTATCCAAAAACTCCATGAAAACCTTATTCATGAGATTCATGAAATAGGCAGGGGCATTGGTTAATCCAAAGGACATTACGGTGTACTCATACAATCCGTATCGGGTAGTGAAGGCGGTTTTGGGTATATCTGTTGCACGGATCTTCAGTTGATGGTATCCAGTTCTAAGGTAAATCTTTGAGAAGACTTGAGCTCCAGTCAATTGGTCAAACAGATCATCAATCTTTGGGAGAGGGTACTTATTCTTGATGGTAACATCATTTAGCTTGCGGTAATCAGTGCACAGTCGGCTGGAACCGTCACTTTTATCCACAAACAAGACGGGTGATCTCCAAGCGGATGAACTTGGCTGAATCAATCCCTTACTCAAAAGGTCATCCAATTGCTTCTTTAACTCCACTAGTTCAGCTGGGTTCATATGATAGGGTCGTTGGGCTATAGGTCCAGTTCCAGGGATAAGCTCAATGATAAACTCAATATCCCGATCCGGTGGCATTCCGGGTAGCTCGTCGGGAAAAACATCCGGGTATTCACAAACTATGGGAACTTGCTCCAGAGTGGGTCTTGAGATACTCTTATGACATCTGGTGGTTTGGGGTGGTTTTACGGATACATGCTTTACTACAATTCTAGTGCTACTCTTCATGGTGATGGCCTTTTTGGCACAATCTATCACTCCTTGATGGGAAGACATCCAATTCATACCAAGAACTACTTCCAAACCTTTAGTTCCCAACACTATCAAATTGGCTAAGAAAGCTATTCCATGAATTTCTATGGGAACTGCCAAACAGTTCCACTCAGCCCTTGTTGTTGACCCAGGTATTTGTACTAACATGGCATGTTTCATGGGTGTTGGTTGAATTCCACTTTTATCAACAAATGATTTAGTAACAAACGAGTGTGAAGCTCCAGAATCAAACAGAACTCTTGTAGGAACTGAATTAACAGGGAACATACCAAGCACAACGTCGATTGCTTCCTGAGCTTCTTCAACATTCATGTGGTTCAGACGGCCTCGAGGATGGGGCTGGTTCCTTGGTGCATAATTCTTGCCATTACCAACACGGCACTGTTGCTGAGCAGGGGTAGTGGTCTTGGATGCATCATTCAGCTTCTTCGGGCACTCATTGGAGTAGTGCCCCTTGATTCCGCACTCATAACAGGTAACACCAGACTTGTCACCAGACTTGGGCAGCGCAGGTGCGCCATTTGGCCTTGGAGTGTTGGAGTTGAAGTTGTTGCCATTAGGTCTTGGAGGTGTACGGTTGAAGTTGTTGCCGGTCAGACGGTTGGGAAAGTTGGGACGTGGAGCAGGTGCAGGTGGCCTAATAGGTCGAGGGGAAAAACCTATAGGTGGATTTCCCCTTGGCTTCTGCGAGTTGCTTGAGTTGCCTTGATACATCATACGGCGCTTGCGGTTCTCTGAAGCTTGCTTGAGTTTGCCTTCCATCTGAATGGCAGAGTCAACCAATGACTCCAAGTCTGCAAAGGGAATGCTGACCAAGACACATTGTATCTCATCATGAAGTCCATTCAGGAACCTTTCTTGCTTCTTCTCATTGGTGTTGGTGTCATCTGGGGCATACCTAGACAAGGTGAGGAACTTGTCACGGTAATCAACCACAGATAGGGAACCTTGCTTCAGATTTCTGAACTCATCTCTCATCCTTTTAACTAATCCCAAAGGAACATGGGCTTTGCTGAACTCGCTCTTGAATTCCGCCCAAGGCATCACATACCCTTGGGCTTGCATTGCACGAGTGCTATCCCACCAAGCTCTTGCGGCTCCCGCAAGATAGTGGGTGGTGTACAAAACCTTCTCATACTCGCCAACTCCGGCGACTTCCAGATTGTTCTCCATTGTACGAAGCCAATCATCAGCATCTAAGGGTTCTTCAGACTTAGTGAACACGGGTGGATTGGTGTTTTGGAAACTCCTCAGCTTGGATCGGTGATCACCATTGCCATTGTTCTCTCCTTCACCATGGCCATTTCCATTGCCATTGTTGTGGTTCATTGACATGTGGGTTAGTTGCTGAAGAGTGGCCAAGTTAGCTTGGCACTCAGCTCGGGCTGCTTCCCGATCTTCCATAATCAACCTTAGCAGTTGTGCTACTTCCGGGTTCGGGGGTGGGGGTGCTCGCGGCATCTGAAGATAATGGGTGTAAGACAAGAGGGAAAAGCTAATTGCTAAGATTTGAATGTAACACAAATGATGCAATTTAGTCTTACTAAGGCCTTAAGGGCCAAATTCATATTTCATTCAACAAACATCAAACATACCACACGTACGAGTTCACACATTACAAATGGTTTACAACAAACCATTGCGACTCGTCTACTAGAGAGGGGGATACAACTCACACCTACACGACGTGACTTAAAGTGAACTCATAACTAGATAACACTTGGATCTCGAATCTAAACATCGGGCTCCTCGGGGTCATCCTCGATGAATCCAGCATCCTCATCATCCTCCTGATCCTCCAGGTCCTCCATGAAATCATCCTCGTCGCTAATGAGGGCATTATCCTTCTTGCGGAGGTCAATGCCTTCCTCCTCACCAAGGTGGTTCTCTAGATCTCCAATGTACTCAGTAAGCTCATCCACCTTGGCCTTCAACTCCTCAATGGTCTCATCCTTTTCCTGGCACTGGCGGCGAAGGCTCTTGCGATCCCTGGCAAGGATCCTGATGGTGCTCCTAGCCTCCTCAAGTGCGAAGTGCTCAAGGTTGGCCTTTGTACGGGCATGATCTGCCTCTTGCTGAGTGGAGTACAGCAAGAAGTCCATGTGATCTATATATGAACTCGGCTCATGGTGCCCCGGCATGTTTGCGGGACGCCCATCCGCATCACGCCGAGCAAAGTTCCGAAAATGCTCCACCTGAATCTCCTCAACATGCAGTCCGCATAGGCGGGCAAGCATCTCCTGCATACCTCGGACCAAACCATCGGCCCAAGTGTTCTCCACAAGCTCAAACTTGATTCGTGGAGAACTTAAATCTCCCTTCTTGCCACGGCAACTTGCCCTGATAAGCCACCGAAGTTCTCCATCTGGGTGCTCATTGAGCACGGCTCCCTTGAACTCCGGATACAGACGATCTAGGAACAAGGTGAGGGTAGTGAGGTCATGCTCAAAAACAAGGCTGCCACCATGCCCTAACTGGTAGTGCTCAGTGAACACCGGGGCCATCTACAAAATTTTAGATTAGATTAAGTTAGTGATCAACCCAAGTGTGCAAAATTTTAAGTAGGCAAAAACTGAATCATGTACAAAGCTTTGTAAATAGAGAGGAAAAGACTAAGCAATTTTAAACCATTACTTATCTCTTTGCTTTTTTAAAGGTTTCATCTAACGCCCATTCTAAATAAGGTCTCCTATGGTCAGCCTAGGCTCTGATACCAACTTGTAACACCCGAATTTCCAGAAATTCAAAGTGCCCGTTATGTATTCCACCACAATCCCAGAATCATTGTTGTGATACACATAACGTAGTTGGTAACCATTTCCATAGACATTACAATACAAATAGTTCAAATACAAATGGTCATAGTGACCAAGTTCATATTACAACACAATATAGCAGCGGAAATAACGTCTTCGGGTCCATGCCTTCACCCTACAGGCAATGGCGACTCAGGAGATGATCTTAGTTCTGGTACTCGTCTTCATAACCTTCCTCCGGATAATCTTCCCCATAGTCTGGCCAAGTTGATAGCCAGGGACACAGCCATGAGTACATTGGATGCACTCGCAAACCATCTTATAAACAAAATGATGAAATAGATATGCATGGTTGATATGGTGGACTAAGCACTAAGTTTATTTGCAAAAGCTAGTTTTGTTTCCCAAGAATGTTCATTAGTAGAGAAGAAGATTTAATTCTCTAAGTTCAATCTAAAGAGGAACTTCAAGTGTTGGTCAACATCAATGCCAAGTCAAGTCATTTACCAAGTTCACCATAAGTTGTTAACATTCTTGACAAAAGTCAAGTACAGCTTGCCAACTGTCCATGACTGCGGACGCGGCTATTCGAATAGTTTTGAAACATCTGCAGAGGGGTACACTTTACCCACAAGATTCGATAAATCTGTCGGGAGAAATCCACGGATCGTCATACACCAAGTATGCGAGATTCAGATAATCAAACAAACTCTTTCACTTGTCTACTCTAGTATAGGATCCTTCCCTACGAGTCCATTCTGGCACTCATAGTTTTGCCTGCTGCAGAGTGCTGCATGAATGGAAATTTCCACTCGGTTTGAAAGTACCCACGCATGGCATACTTCTATAAAGGATGATACAAGGTCTCACATACTAGAATAAACAAGCTACAGAGTAAGCCCCTTCCCATTTAGGGGTAATATGGTCGTACGGTATGGTTGGCTCACATAGTACATCACCCATTATCATTTAGAAATACATTCCATAGTCCTTAGTCAAGATTATTTTCTTTCATAAAACCATCATGTAGGAGAAGTCTCCAATTCAAGCTTTCAAGTTCAAGTCACCACTTTAAGTAGGGTTCCCCTTATAGATGGCCTCAATTCTATTAGCGACTAAGCAACTACTATGAGTGATGCTACAACTAAGGAGGTGTCGGATAAACTCAGCTTGATACTCTTGCTAAGCAAGATATCACTACACAACTATCATTCTAAAGTAGCAATCCAATCATGCAATTTACTTAAAAACAAATAGAATGCAATAGGAATACTAGGCATTTGGAGTATGATTCAAAAGATGGCTTGCCTTGGTTGGCAAAGTGTCCTGAATAGTCTTCTTCTTCTTGATAAAATCCCCCCTCAATATCCTCTTCAGCAACACTAGCGTCTAATAACGATAAACAAAATACACACAATCACTAAGTAATACCAACAACACTCCAAGCACACACACTTGTTTTCAAACAATAATAAAAATGTTGAATTTTATTGAGTTGGTTTGCAAGTTTTCTTCCAAGTTTCCATTAAGTGTGCAAGTTGGATTTTCTACCAGGTGCCATGTGTTGATCACTTTCTTAGTATTGGTATGAAACCAAGGGTATTAAGGCTAGTTCAAGAGGAGAGAGATTAATTAAGTAAATTGGTAGTGGGGGTAATTATCAAACTAAGTGTATAATGAAATCTATCATTTTATGCTACACACTAAGATTTGATTAGGAGTTAATTGATGGTACTAACAAGGTTTTAAATTGTAAGGGTTGTAATAACCAGTAGGTAAGTTGATTAGTGTGTTCATAAACTAAGTTTCAAAATTTTAGAAGGTTTAAACAAGTTTCTAAAATTTTCCTAAGATTAATAAGGCTATGGTAAAAGTATTCTTATTAAATTAAATAACTAACTCAAATTGGATTAAGAATGATTCCAGGGGCTAGATAATTTCCTAAGCTTTCCAACGAATATTCATTTGTTAAAAACGGATTTCAAAATCACTAGGAATTTAAATTTGCAAAACAGTGCTGAATTGAATTCTAAAATTGGGCGGAAATTATTTTAACAAAATGGATCAAAACTAAAACGAAACTGGACCGCACTCCGACTTTTCCGAACAGGCCGGCCCAAGTAAACGTAACCGACCGGGAGGGGTTCCGCGTTTGAACCTGACAGGTGGGGCCTACTCGTCAGGCCACTTATAAAACCCGAATCGGTAAGTTGCCATCGGATTAGAATCCAACGGCGCTCGGGCATCATCTACCTCGGGCTCGGCTAGGAACTCACCGGCGATGGCAGGGGTACGGCTCGACGGCGAAGCTCGACGCAGGGGAAGAAGTACTCAACAGCGAGGATGCAGATCGACGGCGGCTGCTCGGGTCCTCCACCTCGCACCAACAACAGCTCCAACGGCGGCCGGGATCTTCCAGAACACGGCGGCTAGGGCTTGCAGCACGTCGGATGTTTCCGAGGGAGAGAGGAAGAAAGAAGAGCAGGGATCGGTAGCTGCGGAGGTGTGCTTCTCTGCTGCATCGAACTGGTCCTTTTATAGGCGCGAGAGAGGGCGGGAGCTAGGGTTTCCAGAGGTGGCCGGGGCGGGAAAGTTTTCCGGGCGCGGCAGCTCCGTCGATGACATTCGGTCGAGGGGACGGGTCATGGGTGACGCGGCTCCTCCGCGCGCGTGCTGGCGTCGCTCGCTGACCTCGGCAACGGTCTCCTCGCATGCTCTTTGGTCGGGTGACAGGAAGGCAGAGGTGGTGGCTTATCCACCGTCCACCGGCCGGGGTCCAGCTTGCTCCAGTGCGGGTTCGACAGCGGAGAGGGCTAGGGTGTCGTCGGGTACTGCCACGCTGGCTAGGTCGTACGGCGGCGGCGTCATCTACAGTGGGTTCAACTTTTCTGAAAACTGGATCACAGGTGTTCGACAAAATGCCCGAATGAAATTCAAATTCGAATTTTTGAAACTTTCCACCGTGGGTTGTCAAGGTGTTTGATAAGGTTTCCAGAAGTCTTTTCTTTATTTCTTTTGCTTCTGGTTTCTTTAGCTCTTGTTGCTCTACTCTGATGTTTGTGCTGGTTAGGTTTTGCTTAACTAAACAATACACAACAATTTCGAACACACATGAAATCATAAAAAGAGATATTTATGTAAGACTATGCACACATGCAATATGTAGTGAAATTTTTATCTTGGTCCAAAATTTGGCACTTGAATAATATAAATAGGTTACAAAGTTTTGGGTTGTTACAGTTAATGAAACACCTGGGTGGAAATTGGTAAGATAGATTTATGTTGAGTGGTTACACCGGAGCCATCTCTATGGCGGTCGTGTGTATCTCACTTGTGGATGGTTGTGGGGACCCCGGCTTACCACCCAGGATTCCCGTTATGCATACAATTCATGATCCCAGGAAGACCGTCATGAATCCACATAACAAAGTTGGCATTACAGAGTACAACATCCATTACATAAATAAGTCGTTAAGTCTTACATAGCCTCTTGGCTGAATACTAATGCCACACAGGGCAAGTTCAACGGACACACATTAACATAGGTAGCAGCGGATACACGCAGCGTAGTGACCCATGTCAGGCCTACTACCCTACAGGCGACTGGCCGGGAAATGATTCCTAGTTCACACCGGCGTCGTCGTACTCCTCATCATCCTCTTCATAATCATCTCCAAAGTCTGGCCAAGTAAATAGCCAGGGACAAAGCCGTGAGTACATTTTGGAATTGTACTCGCAAACCATCTAAGGGAGAACAATCACATGCTATATGGCTGTAGCAAGGGTTGGTTTAGTTTTCAGTGACTATGTTCTACTAACATTTTCCCATCTTTTTCCATTTATATGTTCCCTCTTCTGTCCCTTCCCTTTTTTGTAGTGGATAACCAAGCATTTGGTTCTGATAAGGGGAAATCCCTTGCAAAGGATCAAAGTGATGTCATTTTTCTTGACGATCTTTTGGTTGATAAGCTTGGTCCCGGCGTGGCACGCAATTATTCAATTGGAGTTGAGAATTGTAAACAGGTTGGAAATGATGTGAAAGGTAATTATCTGATAATATCCTTCTTTTTTCTATTGTAGTGTATTTTCTCTAGTGTTGCATGTTTTCTCATCTTTTTTGTACTGTAGGTATGCATATTATTTCAACTCTGGCTCCTATCACTAGCACCGCTAGAACTATTATAGTTGCTGGTAGTGCTACTCCATGGACCTGCTGTGGGGACCCCGGCTTACCACCCGGGGTTCCCGTTATGCATACAATTCACGATCCCAGGAAGACCGTCGTGAATCCACATAACCGAGTTGGCATTTCAGATTACATCATCCATTACATAACGAGTCTTAAAGTCTTACATAGGCCGCTTGGCCGAATACAAATGCCACATAGGGCAAGTTCAACTGACACACTTCTTAATAGATAGCAGCAGGATACATGCAGCGTAGCTGACCCAGGTCAGGCCTACTACCCTACAGGCGACTGACCGGGAAACGATCCTAATTCGCACCGGCATTGTCGTAACCATCATCGTACTCCTCAAAGTCGTCTCCAAAGTCTGGCCAAGTTAATAGCCAGGGACAAAGCCGTGAGTACATTTTGGAATTGTACTCGCAAACCATCTAAGGAGAAAGTATTCACATGCTATTTGGATGTAGCAAGGTTAGGCTTGTTTTGAAGTGGTCCTATGCTAACAAGTTTTCTCTTGTCGATATAGCATGTCATACGACATCTCTATATCTTTGTTGAAAAACATTTTTGAAAATAATATTTTTATCGAAATCTCTAGGAAAGGGGGAAACTCCTTTTATGCTGCAAGAAAACCATGCTCAATCAAACATGACCATTCCCCAACTCCTCGGCAGTACCCTCCAGGTACTCCGAACCACACCCGTGCCATGGCCGTACCCTCCAAGTACTCCGTCCGGCACAACTCCATTTTTCTGAAAACATTTTATGAAACCAAAACTTGACATTGGGCAATGTAGTGATCTTTCCAACCGTCCATGACCGAGGACTCGGCTATTCGAAAAGGTTTACACTCTGCAGAGGTTGTACACTTTACCCACAAGATTCGATAAATCTGCCGGGATACCACCACGGACCGTCATACACAAGAATGCGGGGTTTGGATAATCAAACAGAGTCTTCCATCTATCTACCTTAGTACGGGTGCCTGCCCTGTGGAGTTAACCTCCCCGGCAAACCCTGGCAGCCTACCTCCATCATCTCGAGTCTAGCTCCAGTGCCACGGCGGGAGAACCCAAGTGTCTTTCGGACGGGTAGCCTATTGGCGGGCCCGTTACGCTGTTGCCCACCACTTGTGACAACCCATATTCCAGAGTCCTACAAACCCTTATATAGTGTGAGGCTCCCTGCACTAATGCAAATAAAGTTCAAACTAAGCCCCGTCCCATACCGGGGTGATGTGGTTGCACGGGTTAATTGTTCTGAGCGACTACAAAGAAACACCAATGTCTTTTTACTAAACCACCAACTCCTTTGTCTTCCAAGCCCAACTCCATTTGTCCAAAACCATTTTGAAAACATTTCAGTTGGGTAGATGCTACTCCAAGGTTTTCGAAAGCATTTTTGAAACTTTTCCGAGAGTTTTCCCATCCTAGAGTTTTTGGCTCCACTAAAAGTTTTCCAAGGACTTTGATGCTAACCATCAAGTCTCTAACATAGAGGTGTTGAATAGGTGTCAAGGGTGTCATCTTTATAGATGATCACAAGTAGACTTGTGGAGCTAAGCCGTCAACTATTGCTATATAGAGAATAATAGCAATATAGAAAACAATGCATATTAAGAAAACACTAGTAAAACAATGCAAAGTGAATTAGTAGGATTCAGGTATGGAGCAAGTAGATGGCTTGCATTGAGTGGCTTGTCCCTGATCTCCTTCTTCTTGGTATTCAAAGATTTCCCCCTCCTCCGTACACTCGTCGTTCGATTCTATCGCCAGAAAAATCAACAACACACAATAAGCATACATGCATACATGATTCACACCCAAGACATGCAACACACAACTCAATCATTGAGTATCAGAAACAAACATGTTCAGATATCTGAATCAATAACTATTTTTACAAAAGAATATACCACCCTAATAATAGCAAAGCAATTCCTAATGGCAATTTAGCCCTATCCACAAGCAAATAACTTGCAGGCATCAATATGAATCAAGACATGGCAACCAACATATTTATAGGTAACTAACACTATTACAAAACCAATCCAATTGGAATCATTCCAAAAGAAGTTCTTGGTGAATTGAAATGAATTTCCTAATCACACTTATCACTAGAAAAGCAATTTAATTCCCTAAAACTTTCTGTAGCTCCTAAAATTCTACCAGAGACCATATTGGAAAGCTACTGCAATGCATAACACACCAGAGGTGAAATCACCCAAAAATAATAAACCTACTGAGCACAATAATTAAAACAAGGCAATTCTTTATTAACACTAAAATAATTACTGCAGGCAATATAATACTCCTAAAATAGTAAATCCAGCTTCTTTAACTTCACAATACAGCAAGGCGCTACTGAAAATTGGAAACACACACTTTCACAGTATAGAATTTTAGATTTGGATTTTTGAATGAAATCCACTAGATCTACACAATTTAATTACTAGATAATATCCAGAGTCCTAAAAATCAAGCATGCAGTACTAGAGGCTAGATAATATTGTAAGGATCACATAAAAATTTGAATCACAAAATTTTGATGTCTAGAAAATTTTCTAAGCAATTTTGAATGCAGCAGTAATTATATATCATAGAAACATTCAGGCTAAAAAAATAAAGAGGCCAGATCTGGCCAGGACTCGCCAGGTCTGGGCCGGATCGGCTCGCTGGCTCGCCGGCCTAGCCCGGCTCCGACCGAATCGGTACGGGGGCACCTCGGCCATCCGATTAGGAGGCAGGCGATGGCAGATCGTCGTTGTCCTTGCCGCCCTCTGCATGCAGGCGCACGGGCGGCTTCGGCTAGGGTTTCGCAGGGAAAGGGGGCTCACCGAGGTCGTCGGGGCTAGGAGCAGCTGGGGATTGGCGGCGGCAGGATCCTCGATGACCGGAGTGAGCGCAGGTCTTGCATGTATGGGCTGGAGCGCGCGCGTCCTCCTCCGGTGTTCGTGCGTCTACGGCGATGGTGTCGTCTGCCTCGGCTAGCCTGGAAGCAAACATGGGCGGGTTGAGGTCTGGGTGATGGGAAGGAGCTCCGTGAACCAGAGAGGGAGCAGAGAGATCGACTGGGTCGATGGCAACTCCACCTTCCCCGGCGGCGATCTACCCGAAGCCTCGAGCGCTCCGGCGATGCATTCACCTCGGCTACACGGTGGAGAGGCTTTGCAGGTGAGAGGGAGTGGAGAGGGAAAGAATGGGCGACAGGAGAGGCTTCAAGAGGGGGACTCAGTTTTTATACTGAAACCATGGCCTAGGTGCACGGTGCAACTTGTCGGACGAGATTGGAGGGCGTGGGCGGTGTTTCTGGACGGCGTTGTGCACTAAGTCTAGATGTATGGAAGGAAGTGTCAGTAGCTCTCTGGTGCGGTCAGAACGGGGGAGGGTTCAGTGAGGGTGCGACTAGAACGGGGCATGGCTGGAGCGTTACGGCCGACCAGGGGGCAGGGCGGGGATGTTGGCATGCTGGAGGCACGTTGCCGTGCACGGTCATGCATGGTACTGGAGTGGCGCGTGTGCGCGTGCACGAGAACGCGGGCCACGGTCTGGGCGCGCTAGGCGGCATGGTCGTGTCGGAGTGGCATGTCCACTGCGCGGTGCTGGGTGGGTCCAAGGTGGCGGCGTCCCGGGGAATTGATCGTGTGCGTGTAGGGGAGCTCGATGGCGAGGTGATAGGTCTGGAGGTGGTCGGTGCTGTCTCGCCCAAGTTGGGCGTCCACGATGGGCATGGCTATGCCCACGGGCGTAGGAGGGGTAGTGCGAGCGGTCTCTGCAGCGTGGGGTCATGCGAGGTGGTCGGCAGAAACGGCGTAAGCCCATTGGGGGTTGGCCATGGGGTGGCGTCGAAGAGAATATGGGGAGAGGGTTCTGGCAGGGGCGTCGGCCTCGGGCTCCTCTTCTCCCTCGAGTCCAACCGGGAAACGACAAGGGGAAGGGATTCTTGCCTAGATCTCCTAGATATACAGAAAGGAAAGGGGCAATGCAGATCTCCCTTGGTCGGTTTGCAAGGAGGAAAAGAGAGAGATTTGGAGGCTAGGGTTGTCCTGGACGAATTCAAATTTGAATTTGAATTTTTCAAACCAGGTTTGAAAGTTAACCTAGGATCATTTTCAGAGGTGTCTAATATGCTCAAGAGCACATGGCCCAAGTTTGAAAATTTTAGAGCTAGATATGCTAGGTTTTGGAGAAGTCTCTAATTTCAAATAAAGAAGCAAAAATAAAAGAGAAAGAAAAAGGTAGGGGGTGTGATCAAGTAAAGGAAATAGGCTAGGGTCTTTAATTCACACAAGCTAACCCTTGGTTTAAAAAAATCAATGCATAAAATCATAGCACCAAGTCTAGATTCTAATGCGTAGGTTTTGGAATTTCTGAAATTAAATCATGCCATAAGTCACACACACACATTCACATAAAATCATGCACATACACTCACATGAAATCATACATGCTAACACCTAAGCACATAACTTAGCAAAAGTTTTTAATTCTCCCAAGATAAAGCAATTTAACCAAGGCCTTAATTTGGTCTACAAAAAGTGAGGTGTTATAGACCTTCCCCCCTTAAAAAGAATCTCGTCCCGAGATTCGGTAGCTAAGCGTGAAGTAGCTCGGGGAACTCTCGTTGGAGATAATCCTCATGTCCCCAAGTGGCTTCGTCTTCGGTGTGGTTACTCCACTGCACCTTATACATCTTGATCTTGTGTCTATGGGTAAGACGAACGTCTTCTTCAAGGATGCGAATTGGTCTCTCCCGATAGGTGAGATCCGGGTTTAGGTCGATGGAGTTGTGGTTGATCTCCTTGAAGGTCTCGGGCTTGTTAGGGACTTGGAGGCACTTCCGGAGTTGTGAAACATGGAAGACATCATGGAAATCAGACAGCTTTGGGAGTAACTCTAGCTTGTAGGACATGGCGCCTTTGCGGTCCAAGATCTTGAACGGTCCGATGTACCGGGGTGCAAGTTTACCTTTAACATGGAAGCGTTGCATACCCTTGAGTGGTGTGACTCGAAGATAGACAAAGTCTCCCATATTGAAGGTGATAGGTCTCCTCTTTGGGTCAGCATAACTCTCACTAGTGGAAAAAAGCCTATTGGTGGCGCACCATTTTGACATATGCGTGGCGCATATGGGATGCGCCACCAATGCCATGCCACTAATAACAGTTTATTGGTGGCGCATATCAATATGCGCCACGCATATGTTGAATATTAGTGGCGCATACAACATATGCGCCATTAGTGTGTTATGGGTGGCGCATATTGCTATATGCGCCACCAATATATAATGCGCCACTAAAGACGTACAATATGCGCCACTGATATTTCGTACAGGTCCAAAAAAACTGATATTTTCTGGTATTTATACACAGCAATGCACAAGAATATATATAGGTATACAATATAACTGCAGAATACATAGCATGCAGTACAAAACAAATATATCATCATCACAAACAATTAGATCCATAATAGTGACAAAGTTCCCGAATATTAGAAGTGTTAGAGCATATATAGCCCAAGTCCATGCATTACACACATTACACATTACACACACTACACATCTCACCAAAAGACCGAGTAGACTACACCCGCAATGGTGAGCAAGACCAGGAGCACGATCATCAAGGTCTTCATCCGGTTGTTGTTTCTCCGCTCTCCTAGGAGGTGGATCCTCCACCTAGCTTCCGCTAGCTCTCTCATCGGATACCCCTTGTAGGAGTTGCCGTTGAACTTGTTCACTTGCTTCTAGCAATCCTCCCACTCATCGTAGACTCCTGGTACCCATCCTTTGTACACCACGTAGCATCTCGGCATCTCTGTAGACAAAGCCATATATATAGTATTCAAGCTATAAGAAAAGAGTTACATATGTCGACAAAGCCATATATCATATGCAACCAAAAGAATGAAAGGATTCACATGCATGTCGACAAAGGAAAGTAAATAAGTCCAACAACGATGCTTTCGACTAAGGCAAGTTATAAGTTTACACCTCACACACATACACAGACCGGAATGAGTTGCAGACGGTAAAGTTTATGACTCAAGCACACATGATTGACATACACGCGAAAACGACTAGGAAGAATCATGAAGACTTTGGTTGACATGGCTCCGGGAACGGTTTGTAGCAATCTTTCGTTGTCCATGTCCTAGTGTCACGCTGTTTCCGGAGCCGATCTTCGATCTCGTGCTTAGCCAACGGTCTGGCGTAGGACAAGGTTCCGCCCCTTGTGATGACATCTTCTTGCAAGATAGTCGCAATCTGATTCTGGATGCGGAAGAAGTCATCCCTAAGTCCAGCGTCCTCGATCCTTGCATGCTCTTCGGCCCATCCTCGGACACTAGCTGGCGTCGTAAGCCTGTGTTCGTTCTAGATGATCGCCCGCATGTGATGGAGGGCGTAGAAGGCCTCCTTGACACTGTTAGGCGGCTGCTTGACGCAAGGGAACTTGATTACATGCTTGAACATGTGTCTGCCGTCCTTGACATTTTCCGCCCCCTTCCTGAAGTCGCCTCCCTTCCTGGCGTATCCCTCGAGAGCATCATCTAGAACACCCTTGATGTAGGCGTAGTTTTTTGTCTTTGCCTCACTCCCCGAGTCTAAGTAGACGGCTACCGAGTACCTCGGGGCAACGAGGATCAATGTGCAGTATATGTCTCTGCGCAAAACAGTTGAAACGAAAGAATGTTGGAAAAGGAGCTAAGAAATGACAAGTTATTACGGTGGCCGAGTGAGTGTGCACTTACTCGGGAAAGTAAGGAAGAAGAATGTCTTTTGTACTCTTGTTGTCCAGCAGGAACTTTTGGAGGTACTCCTTTGCTCTGGAACGGTTCGCTGGATTCATCAACATGCCTTCACGCATGTAGTAGGGGTCCCCTATCGTGACGCCAGGGTTCTCCTCTCTGTTGACCTTCATCGCCCGCTGGAGCGCTTATAGGCGGACCAAGTTATCGTCCAGCCGTTTGGCGTTGAAAAGCTTGAAGACATCCTCGTACGATATGAAGAAGATATCCGCGGGGTGATCATCGACGAAGCCCACGTCCGCTGGAACCTTCACCGTGAAAATGGGGTACGATGGATTTGTTTCCTTAAGAAGGCCCTCCTCCAGAAATAGAATACCATGCATAAGGCTCACCATCGCTCCACTCGCATGGGCGACCTACTCCTCAGTCATAATTGGTTTTCCAGCTTCATGAATTATGCCCTACAAGGTGCCTTTAGCGGGTTGTGACATCGGGTCATCGTGAACCCTAGGCCTCTTCGGACCGATCGGCTGCTGGCTCGCAGACGGCTTATCCTTCTTGGTCCTCTTCCGGTGGTGCTTCTTCTGGATGGGACCACCGGTTTCCAACTGCTCACCACAGTCGGTTGCCAACTGATCACCGCCGCTCACCACCTTATGGAGTGTGTTGGGGCTAAAAATATTTCCCGTATTGACTTTAGGATCAGCGGCGCTAGCATCCGGAGGCGTCTCCTCTAGGGCACCATGGAAGTCCAAACGAGTGCATGCTTTGGTGCGAGCATTTTGATCTTCACGGACACGGTAGGGTTCTTCCATGTTTGGCATGAACAAAGAGTCGGTGGCGCCGGTGTTGAGCCAGTCATCTGGGTTGTCATCATCATCATCGTTGATGTCCTCAACCAGTACTGGGTATGATGCAGCGACGGCCTTGCCATGTGGTGCTGGTGGTGGCTGCGGTAAAGCGGCGGCCAACAACTTCTGGTGATGGGAGGTGTTGGCGGAGACAACTTGTGGTGGCCGCCGAGGCGATGGCACCATACGTGGCGGCGCCGGCTCAGTAACTGGTGCCGAACATGGCGGCGGCTCAGTAACTTTTTCCATGCGTGGCGGTGGCTGAGTAACTTGTTGTTCCTTCACAAGCCGAATCTGGGTCTTCGGCCATGTCAAGACCCAGCCGAAGCAACCCGCAAGGGTCTTATGTTCATCGGCGCCTTGAGGTTGGGTTGGGGGGTCAATGTCTTCGCATCCCGGCAACACCCGAGCCAGCCGGACCTTGAACACCGCTGAGACCATCTCCTTGTGATGCATGATTGTGCTATTTGGCTGAATGATTGTGCCCTTGGCAACATCCTTCAGCTCGCCGTCCACGAAATGCAAAAGTGTGCAAGGTGTGTCCTGTGGGAAAACAAGTTTGCATGCATATCGTGAGATGCATGTCGCTGGCTAGCTATAGTCATCAAAGGCAAAGGAAATGAAATGTGCTGGCCGGAGTCATTACCTTGGAGATGGCGTTGAGCTCGGCTAATGTTGAGACACCGGTATCATTCTCCCGCCGAGATGCCTTACGACGAAGCACCGTCGGTTGCGCCTTAGCTGTGGCGGGAGGAGGCACCGGTGCGATCGGCTGCTCGGTGTTGGCGTCGGCGGGAGGTGGTGTCACCAGAGCGACCTCCGGGTGCGCGTTCGTGTTGGCGGCGGCGGGAGGGGGCACCGGAGAGGCCGCCGGCTACGCCTCCTCGACATTGGCGGTATCAAGAGTCACCACATCCGGCGACACGTGCTGGATAGAGTTGCTGCCGGAGATGCTGGGCACCACTAGCGCCCCTCGTCGACCTTCCGCATTCCAAGCAGCAAGCCCCTCCCACAGCTCATCGGGAATGATCTCGCGGAGCTTCTGTTGCAATTGCTGGGCGATCAGGTCCGGCATCTACTCCCGGAGCTTTTCAACTTCGCGTCTTTCACTTGCGGCGGCGGCCGCCGCCGCCGCTGCCGCGGCCTTCCTCTATTTCTTCACCTCGGGGTCCTCTTTCTTGAAGTCGCCAACCTTGTCGTACGTACCATAGACGGCCACGCGGCCAGCTAAAGTCGGTGGCAAGGACTTGGCTCTCCCCTTGATCACGTTTATCGCCCTGTTGAAGGGCATGTCCCACCGCGGGTCCGCCGTCGACCCTTGGGACGAGCTCGCACTTGAAGCACAAGATCTTTCTTCGATTCTCTGCAGAGAAGGAAAGAGATGGCCATTTAGAAATTTAGAACGCATATCGACTCGATTGAGATGCGCGGTAAATTCCTTACCAGCTTTTTCTAGAACTTCCTCACATCATCGTCATCGGTAACGAATTCCTTGAGTTCGGGGTGGAGATAGTAGCGGGCACGGACAAACTGCATCACCTGCTCGTCCGTGAATTTGTGCCACGGGTTCTCTTTCCCTAGACGGGCATATTCGGCATCCTCCTCTGCCCAAATGGCCTTCTTTCCTTGGTAACCGCCGCCTCCGCAGCGTTGGTTACCTATGTTGAGGTCCTGCATACGCCTCCCCCACTCGGTCCATTCAATACCTTCTGGAGTGAGGCATGCATCCTTGAACTTGATGAACTCATCTTCGTCGAGCATCGGCTCGGCCTTCTTTATCTCCTCCCAACTTTTGTCGGCGAGAATCCTCTTCTTCACTCGGCTTTTCTAGCTGCTCAAGGCTGTGCTCATCCTCGTGAGGGCTAACTTGTTGACCTTGTTCCCTTTGAGCTTCTTGTTATTGAACAGCTCTGGGAACTGGTACCGGTTGTGAAGCTTCTCAATGAGTAGCTCGCGCAACTGCGTATTGCCCTTAGCTCTTATGTTCTTCTGGTTGATGCTCATGCTCTCCCGCACGATGCACCCGAGCTGTAGGCCGTACCCAGCGGCAAGCTTCGCAGGCTCCACGGGTTGGCCACTCGGTTTCACATACGTGAACTCTTCGAGCTTGGTGCCGAGTACCGGCGGCGTCCGATCCTGCCTTTCCTTCTTCTTCTTCTTCTTCTTAGCGGCGGCGTCCGATCCACCGACGTCCATGCGGTCACCGCCACCATGACTACTTGTGTCATCCTCCTCGTCGCCATTGCTACTTCCGGCGTCGTCGCCATCTTCGGCCTCTTCGGCCTCGAAGTCATATTCGGACTCTGGATCCGAGTCAACTTCATCGGCCGCACCTTCTTCGGCCTCCTCGCCAACTTCATCGGCCGCAGCTTCTTCGGCCTCCTCGTCGGACCCGCTCAAGTCATCGCCAACCCGCCAAAACTTTAGGTTGGCTTTTCTTGCTTCTTCTTCGACGCTCATGGGCCGAGAAGGGCTAGCCCCGACGTCTTTGTCTCCGCTCAACATGTCGGCACTTCATACAAAATATGTAATAATTTAATTAGTACAATAATTAATTAAGCTAGAGTCGACCGAAAAATTCGGCATGACCTTTGCTGTTTTTTGACCTAGGAGTTCCCATTTCTCAACCGAAATGGAAGTAAATCGACATTTCGGGAGAAATGGGCAACTCATTTAGAAATAACCTGTAGCAAATTCATATTCCAGCAGCAGCAGTAGCAAAATTCATATTCCAGCAGCAGCAGCAAATTCATATTCAAATTCATATTCCAGCAGCAGCAGCAAATTCATATTCCAGCAGCAGCAGCAGTAGCAGCAACAAATTCATATTCCAGCAGCAAAGTATAGCAGCAGCAGCAAATTTTACTTTACAAAAGCATATACAAGTTAATTATGCTTGATATCCAGAACCTACAAAGATATATGTATAAACTGGAAATATATGTATATCCAGAACCTACAAAAGCATATACAAGTTAATTATGCTCCCAGAAGAAAAATATCACAATTCTGAAACAGACAGACTGTTAATTCCAGTAATAGGCTTCAGTTAGTTAGCTAGTTTCTGTTAAGATTCAGTTAGTGGCGACACGGAATCATACTAGTGTTGTCAGTTAAGATTCTGACTAGTTAGTTAGCTAGTTTATGTTAAGATTCAGTTAAGATTCAGTTAGTTAGTTAGCTAGTTTCTGTTAAGATGCATACAAGTTCAGAGAAATACACTCAACAGTACAGCATTCAACAGTACAACATTTCAAGTTCAGAGAAAAACACTCAAGTTCAAAGAAATACACTCAAGTACAGCATTCAGAGAAATACACTCAAGTTCAGAGAAAAACCACTAGTACAATCACTCAGAATAAAGTAGTCATGTTTTCAACATTTCATATCTATCCATTTAAATGGAAAACTTATTTTGTAAAACAGTAAAAGCACATACTGTACAATACTTTAGAACTTATGTCAAATTAATTATCCATGCTAGGAGCAAACTAGATTTTACTGAAATAAAGATCATCACATTCCAAGTGAAAACCGAACAATCTAATCCTTTCCTGTATCCTGCTTGCACTATTGTTCTATTGTAGGTGTGATGGCCCATGCATGAGGTCTTTCCATGCCAAAATAGGAACAGGGGAAGATTCATATTGTGATACCCTTGGGTTCACCGTGGCAGAAGTTGAGGTAGCATTTGAAACTTTGATTGGTAAAGGTGGCTGAAATGCAAGCTTATTATGTTTTGTATTGACTTTTTCTTTATTCTAGAAGAAGTCGAATAATTTTTACTCATCTAGGTGTCCTTGCTAATAAAAGTGTTGCTTTAATAGTTTTGTCTTGATAAAAATTGTATGATATCTGGCCAATACTCTATCTATGCTAAGACTTTAGGTGAAACAACTGGTGTGCTATCCGGGACCACCAGTCTAACTGAAACGACCATCTCATTATTTCTACCTAAAACAACAAATTACGAAAAGATGTTTTATTCCTCATAGAATTAAATACCAAAGCACCTGGATTTTGGAAGAAAATCCCATAAATCATCTAAATAGAGATAAATAACTCAAGAACAATGAAAAACATTCTAATTCGAGCAACATGATCCTATAATTATGATATAAATGCATGTTTTTCATATGCCCTTGGATGGACCAACTGCTAAGGTACATTGCCATTGTTCAAACTTTTTTCACTAGGTTTCATTGTTCATTCGACAGTAGTGATTTTCATTGCATATGAAAGAGTGTAATTGTTCTGTCAATTAGATAGTAGGGCCATTTAACACTTATTTGTAGCATCTGTCTATTGAATAGCTAATGACCACTAGATAATTATAATTTTAAGTATGGCCATATGAAAGCATTAAATATTGAGTAATTGCAACATTTCATCTGTTAGAAAGGTCATCTGATTAAATATAATGTGAACCATATATCTTCAGTGCTTTCTTTCGATTATGTAGTTTTGTTAATTCTGGCATCATTCTTTAGGTGTTTCTTTGTAATAATGCTACATGTGGGTACTTCTACCACCCCAAATGTGTTGCACGACGACTTCATCCTAACAACGAGAATGAAGCCTTAGAAAAGGAGAACAGCTTCCTTCATATGCAAAAGGGTGCCACTAAACCGAAAAAGGGTGCCGCTAAACCAAAAAATGCCAGCTTCCTCATACTTTTCAACTCAGAACAGAACAGTTTGCAGTGCTGTGAGTTCTTCAGCCAGAACAGTTTGCAATAGATATGCAAAAGGGTGCCGCTAAGCAGAATTTGGATAGAGGGGGGGGATCGAGGTGCGGCACCATACCTTGGAGGATGTAGGCGACCTTGGCGGAGTCGAAGCGCAGGGGAAGGAGCGAAGGGGACGGCCGAGACGGAGCGCAGGGGAAGGAGACGGAGGAGACTGCCGCCGTCTTCGAGCGCGCGAGGAAGGGGCTTCGAGCAGCGACGGCGGCTTCGACCGGGCGAGGAAGGGGATTTGACCGGGTGAGGAAGGGGCTTCGACGGCATCGATGCAGATCTCCAGGCGGGCGGCGGCGGAGCAGAGCGAGAGTGGGCGCCAGCGCGCGGAGCAGAGCGGCGTCGATGCAGATCGTCGTGAGATCGGGCTAGGGCAGAGAGCTCGGGGGGGGGGAGGAAATGGGGGGAAGAGGAAAGAAGTCTCGGCCGGCGAAGCGATATTTCGCTAAGTGTCAACTATGCGTGGCGCATTTTGTGCTATATGCGCCACGCATATTTGACACTTAGTCAAATAGCGCGACCTCATGCCATATGACAGATTCGGTCACTAGCTCAACTGGTATAGCGTCTGATCCAGCCCAGAGGGGGATCCAGGGTTCGAACCCTGCAGGTTGCACACCTTTTTTTTAAATTGTTTTTTCACAATTTCTAACAAATAGAATAAGTTACTTCAAAATAATAGTTTGTAATAGTTTTAAATTGGCACACCTTTTTTTTAAATCGTTTTTTCACAATTTCTAACAAATAGAATAAGTTACTTCAAAATAATAGTTTGTAATAGTTTTAAATTGTTTTTTCACAATTTCTAACAAAATACAAGTTACTTCAAAATAATAGTTTGTAATAGTAAAAAAACACAAACATCGTCATGTCACATCTTTTTCTCACTTTATTTGCGAGTATCATAATAGTTAGTTTATTCAAAAAACCACGAATATATATCATCGTGTCACACGAACATCGATATCCATACACACACGTACGAATATTATGATAGTCTATATAGTTTCGAGTAAACGCATGCATACACAAAAAATGTCATGATCTCGATTCCGCGCTAGCTAGCTAGAGCTAGCGTCTCTTTTCAATCTTCTTGCCCTTCTTCCTCGCGGTTGAATACTTTAGGCCGGGAATGTTGAGGTTTCTTCTCGTGAACGGACAACCTTTAGTAGGTAGGGTGGTCTTCCTTCTTCCCGTGGTAGTCGGCTTGTCGAAGTACTTGTCGAATTCCTCTTTGATCTTTGGATCGCCATTCTTTTCTAAGTCTTGGTCGTTGGCGGGTCCTTTCATTCCGATGATGCTCCTCTTGCCCCTCCTCACGACAACACGGCTTGGCTTTGACAGGTCGGTGATGAAGAAGCATTGGTCAACTTGGCTCGCGAGTACCCATGGCTCATTTTTTGCGGAGGCGTTCTTCGCGGAGGCATCGGGTATAACCATGGTGGTGAAATACCGGCCCTCTTTCTGGACGCTCTTGGCCCATCTGACACGGAACATCGGCACCTTCTCTCCAGCGTAGTCGAGCCCCCAGATCTCCTCGATCCTTCCGAAGAATCTTTCCTTGACGGTGGCTTCGTCATCGGCATAGGATAGCATCGTTACTCCTGAGTTCTGATATTCGCTACTCCTGTCCCTTTCCTCGGTGTAGAATCTGTATCCGTTGATGTCGTAGGCCTGATATGTCCTCATGTTGTGCCCGGGGCCCTGTGATAATGCAAAAATGAGTTTTTCATCCTCCGTAGAAGGCGTCGACTGCAGGCCATGAAGCTTTTCCTTGAACCAAGACGTGAAGCTGGAGTTGTGCTCTCTTGTTACGTCTCCCTTCTTCCTCGGCTGACCTAGGTCAATGAACTTCTGCTCTACAAAGCTTTTGTGCCCCTCCACCCAAGGGTCAACCAATTCGATGTGCTGTAGTGCGACGAGGTGTGCCCGGACAAAGTCGGGGCGTCGACCCTTCGCGCCGACATGCAAGGCGCGAAAACCCTCGCGGTGACCATATCCGGCAAGCCTACCGAGGTGCGTCCTTTTGGGCTGACCAACAGGGTCGTCCGTGTCGTCCTCCTCGGTGCGTAGATAATTCTGGCAAAACGAGACACACTCGTATGTCAGAAAGCCCTTGGCGATGCTTCCATCTGGATGGGACCTGTTGCGGACGAATCCTTTGATAACACCATTCAGCCTTTCGAACGGCATCATGTTGTGCAAGAATGTCGGACCGAGATGAATGATGTCATCCACGAGATGGACGAGCAGATGCACCATGATATCGAAGAACACAGGCGGGAAGTAAATCTCAAGCTCGCACAGTATCACGACGATCTCTTCTTGCAGCGCGTCGAGCTGCTTCAAGCCGATAGATTTCCTCGAGATGACGTCGAAGAAGTTGCAGAGGCCAAACAATGTCTCACGGACGTGCTCGTCCATTATCCCTCGGATCGCAACGGGAAGTATCTGTGTTATCAACACGTGACAGTCGTGAGACTTCATCCCGCTGAACCTCTTCTTTGCTTCATCCAGATATCTGCCTATGTTCCCGGAGTAACCGTGAGAAACTTTAACTCCTAGGAGGCACTTAAAAAACTGCTCGAGCTCCTTCTCACTTAGAGTGAAGCAGGCAGCGGGAAACACCACATCCCTCCTCTTAGCCCTCTTGTGGGGACCCTGAGTATCTTCGTCCATCGTCTCATCATCATCATTGTTATCGGGCGGACCATGAAGTTCCTTCTTGATGCCAAGGAATTCTAGGTCGTGTCTTGCCTTCGGCCCGTCCTTGGTCCTATCCGGCATGTTGACGATAGTGGCCAGCAGACTCTCACATACGTTCTTCGTGACGTGCATGACATCAAGGCTATGGGGCGTGTGGAGGTATTTCCAGTACGGCAGGTCCCAGAAAACAGACCTCGCTTTCCACACACCATGCAGCGGCTTTGTCCTCGGACGCTTCTTTCCCGGCAAAGGGCACTCTTCCCAGTTTTCTAGCATGTCATCGATTACTTCACCGCTCCTCGGACGTGGGGCTTTTTCAAGCTCTTCTTTACCGTTGAACAGGTCTCCGCGCTTTCTCCATGGGTGATCCATTCGAAGCCACATCCGAGTCCGTTGGAACATGGTCTTCGAGGAACCGGGATCCCTTGGTAGTTGGAGATGCGGGGTCTTATCCAGGCACCTGACACATGCGTTGTGTCCGTGGTTCACCTGGCCAGAGACGTAACTATAACCTGGATAGTCCTGCACCGTCGTGAACAACGCGACTCTCAAATGGAAATAATCTTCTGAGTATGCATCCCACGTACGAGGAGGCGTCTCCCACAGCGTGGGTAGCTCTTCTTTCAACAGCCCGAGATACAAATGCATGTCGACACCTGACTGTTTTGGGCCCTGAATCAGAATACACATGTGTACGTATCTCTGCTTGGTGCACAACCATGGAGGGAGGTTGTACGGCCATACAAACACGGGCCAAGTACTGTGCGTGCTACTCTGGTTGCCAAACGGATTGAGTCCATCGGTGCTCATACCAAGCCTGATGTTCCTTGGATCCGCCCCGAACTCATGGAAGTCGATGTCAAGTGCGTTCCACTGGCTAGCGTTCGAAGGGTGTGTCAGGATCTTGCCCTTATGCGGATCATCTTCGGTCTTCTTCCTATCCGCGTGCCATCGCATGAGCTTTGCTTCCTTAGGGTCTACGAAATACCGCTGCAGACGGGGAGTGATAGGGAAGTACCATACCACTTTCTGAGGTACTTTCTTGTTCCCTATCTTGTATCGTCCTTGGCCGCACACCGGACATGTGGTTCTCTCCGCGTACTCATCCCGATAAAGTGCGCAATCATTGATGCAGGCGTGGTACTTAACGTACGGCAGGTCCAGAGGGCACATGATTTTCTTGGCCTCCTCGATATTAGTTGGACACGTGTTTCCCTTAGGAAGACGTTTTTGCCAGAATCTCATGTTTTTATTGAAGCTTACGTCGGTTCATTTGCTTTCTGCCTTCATCTCCAGAGCCTTGAGCGTGACGCTCAAGCGTGTATCCTCGGGTCAGCACCCAGGAAACAACGGAGTTTTCCCATCAATCTCCATCTGCTCCAGCTTGGCTTTCTCTCTGGCAGCAGCTTTCGCATTGCTCGTCTCCTTGAGGAGCAGTTCCTGAACATGTGGGTCCTGCAAGGCTGAGGTTAGTCATGTCTGTGTGCCCGTCGACGCCGCGTCTTCTCCATCATCATCATGTCCGTCGCCGCCATCTCCTTCATGATGATCATCATCATGTCCGCCGCCGCCATCTCCTTCGTGATGATCATCATCATGTCCGCCGCCGCCATCTCCTTCATGATGATCATCATGTACGCCCTCGTCTTCAGAAACACCATTGTTGGTCCTCGTCATCTTCAGAATCATAGCCGGGCATGAAACCATGCGTGAGCAGGTGACTCTCCAGGTCTGCGGAATCAGGGTCGAGTAAGCTCCCGAGTTTGCATGTTCGACACGGACATCTTATGTGGGTCCTCTTGTTCATCCTCATGTCGGCCACCGCGCGTTCCTTGTATCTAGCCACTTGACCTTCGCTCATGTGTCTGACCATGGTTGCCTGCGCGGTATATATAGAGAAAAGAGAGTACCTTAGAATCACACATCATCATGCACTCACACACACACACACATGCATGCATGCATGGTCGCCGGAAAAATTCGGCATGACCTCTCCTAAAAATAGGATGTATGGGTAGTGCAAAAATTTGCCGAAACGGAAGTTAATCAACATTTCGGCAAACATCCATGCACCACGCCGTAGCAAGCAACATGCTCTTGCTTCTTCGTCACCTGTAAACATTCATGCACCACACACAAGCATGCATGCATGCGTGTACACCGCACGCGAGACGTCCATCGGCCACACAAAACATCCACATGCATGTCCTCCAACAACTCACCTAGTTGGTTTAGTAGATCTACAACTTAGAGAGGCTTCCCCTCTCAAAACTATGGAGCAAAGTAAGTTTAAAAACCAAGAATGGAGGCAAGAATGGAGAAATTGAGGTGGTGGGGAGGAGGAGGATGACCTAGATCTAGTTTGGTGTTGGATGGAGAAGAATGAAATGGTGGTGGTGGGGCTGCCAACTTATAGATCTGGCCGACCTTATCAGTGGCGCATATTGAACAAAATGCGCCACTGATAAGTCTGCCACCTTTTCAGAGGTGTGGGCCCCACTAGTTATGCGTGGCGCATATAGCAATATGCGCCATTGATATTTTATTTATCAGTGGCGCATATTGCTATATGCGCCACGCATAACACTGGCAGGGGTCAGGCCAGTGGGGCCCAGGTGGGTCCCATAGACTTATCAGTGGAGCATTATGCATAATATGTGCCACTAAAGGGTAAAATATGCATGGCGCATATTGCAAATGCGCCATTGATAAGCCAAGATATTTTGTCGACGACCCTTCTGGTGGGTCCCACAGACTTATTGGTGGCGCATTTCGAGCAGAATGCGCCACTAGTAAAAAAATTATCAGTGGAGCATATTTGATAATGCGCCACTAGTAAATACTAGTGGAGCATATTGATTAATGTGCTCCACTAGTAAAACATCTATCTATAAGCCTTTTCCCACTAGTATCTTTTGTCGAGACTGGGCTGCTTTCAAACGGTTGCGGATGAGCTGGACTTGTTCCTCGGCTTCCTTAATGACATCCGGCCCAAACACTTGGCTCTCTCCCGTTTCAGACCAGTTAAGAGGGGTACGACACTTGCGGCCATACAGGGCTTCAAAGGGGGCCATCTGCAGACTATCCTGATAGCTATTATTGTAGGAGAATTTGGCAAATGGCAAGAAGTCCTCCCACATGGCCCCGTATGAGAGGACGCAGGCTCGAAGCATGTCTTCGAGGATCTGGTTAAATCTTTCGGTTTGACCACAGGTTTGTGGGAGATAGGCTGTACTAAAGGAGAGTTTTGTTCCTAGGGCTTCGTGACGTTTGTTCCAGAATCTTGAGGTGAATTGGGTGCCTCGGTCAGTCACAATTACCTTGGGCACTCCATGGAGGCTGACAATCCTAGACATATACAGTTCGGCTAAGTCTCGGCCCTGATGGGTGGTCTTGACAGGAAGAAAGTGAGCCACCTTGGTCATGCGGTCAATGATAACCCAGATAGAGTCGTGGCCTCGATTGGATCTAGGTAGTCCAGTGATGAAATCCATTATGACTTCCTCCCATTTCCACATTGGCACCTTTAATGGCTGCAGCAGACCCGTAGGTCTTTGGTGCTCAGCCTTGACACGCTGGCAGACATAACACCGGGCGATATAAAAAGCTATTTCCCGCTTCATACCGTGCCACCAAAACTGTTCCTTCAAGTCTTGGTACATTTTGGTGCCTCCGGGATGAATTTAATACGGGGTGTCATGGGCCTCTGTCAGAATAAGTTACTTTAACTCCTCGATGTTAGGGATGCATAGGTGGCCATTATACCATAGCACCCCTTCCTGGTCAATTGAAAACCCAGGTACTTCCTCTCGCCCCATCCTATGCTTAATTCCTTCAATACTCTCATGGCCCTTCTGAGCCTCCTTGATCTGGTCAAAGAGAGTGGGTCAGACTTCAAGGTTTGCTAACAAACCATGGCTTACAAGCTCAAGTCCAAACTTCTCGAACTCCTCGCATAAGGCTGGTTGGCTAGTCTTTAGTAAGGCATTTAGGGAACAAGGCTCTCGGCTGAGGGCATCGGTGACCACATTCGCTTTACCGGGATGGTAATGAATGCCTAGGTCATAGTCTTTGATGAGTTCAATCCATCTCCTTTGTCTCATGTTTAACTCCTTCAGAGAGAAAATGTACTTCAGGCTTTTGTGGTTCGTGTAGATCTCACAACGGTTCCCCATAAGATAATGTCGCCATGTTTTTAGGGCATGGACAACAGCGGCAAGCTCTAGGTCATGGGTAGGATAGTTCAGCTCGTGAGGACGCAGTTGATGGGATCGGTAGGCGATAACCTTGCCATCTTGTATCAAGACACTTCCAAGTCCAAGCTTGGATGCATCGCAATAGACATCGAAGCTCTTGGTAATATCGGGCATGGTCAGAATAGGAGCTGTCACTAGTCTCTTCTTGAGTTCTTGGAAACTCTGCTCGCACTTCTCAGTCCACTCAAACTTTTTATCTTTCTTGACCAGCTGAGTCAACGGGCGAGCGATGCGGGGAAAACCCTTCTACAAACTTCCGATAATACCTGGCTAGCCCAAGAAATGCTCGGACTTCGGTGGGGTTGGTTGGGGCTTTTCTTTCCATGATGGAGGTGATTTTTGAGGGGTCAACGGATACTCCACCGGCTGAGAGAACATCGCCTAGGAATCCAACATCCTTCAGCCAAAACTCACATTTGCTGAATTTGGCGTAAAGCGGGTGCTCGCGTAGGGTCCCCAGTACTAGCCGCAGATGTTCTGTGTGCTCTTCCTCGGTCTTTGAATAGACCAAGATGTCGTTGATGAAAACCACCACAAATTTGTCGAGGAACTTCATGAATACCTTATTCATGAGATTCATGAAATAGGCAGGGGCATTGGATAGGCCAAACGACATGACAGTGTACTCAAGCAGGCCGTAGCGAGTGGTGAAGGCGGTCTTGGGAATGTCAGACTCTCGGACCTTCAGCTGATGATATCCAGTGCGGAGATCAATCTTGGAGAATACTTTGGCTCCATTCAGCTAATCAAATAGGTCTTCAATCTTCAGGAGTGGGTATTTATTCTTGATGTTCACCTCATTTAGCTTACGATAATCCACACACAGTCGTATGGTACCGTCTCGCTTGTCCACAAAGAGAACAGGCGATCCCCAAGGTGAAGCGCTGGGACGGATAAGGCCTTTGCTGAGCATGTTAGCAAGCTACTTCTTTAATTCCTCAAGTTCTTGGGGGTTCATACGATAGGGTCTTTGAGCAATGGGAGTTGTCCTGGGAATCAACTCAAGCACGAACTCGATATCCCGGTCAGGGGGCATACCTAGCAATTCCTCAGGGAAGACGTCGGGGTACTCACATACCACCAGAACTTGATCAAGGGTCGGTCCTGATGAGGGTTAACTTGACAAATGTCCTAGATGAAGGACTTAGGATCGGGGAGATAGGGCGTCGGATGAACTCGAAGGTAAAGTCAGTCAAACAAGGTGTGTATCGAAAGTATACGTGGGTGTAGAACCTGGCTTGCTTTCAATCTGTCCCATACCGTCCCCTCCTGGCCCCTATATATAGATGGCCAGGTCCCAAGGATTGGGTGGGATCCGATACAGATTACAATATCGACATACGATATGAACTCGTATTTTGACTAGTATTACAATTGGGCCTAGTCTAACGGGCCTTAGGGATACTCAACTGACGGGCTCTATTATCTATACCCTTGTCAGTATCCCTCGAGAATCTATCAGAATTGCAGATTCGGGTTGAATCTCAGATCTTTAATTCTTCGACTTGATCAATACTTGATTTCTTCAGATCTTCAAATCTTTGACTTGGTCTTTTGACTTATGTTTTATTATAATGTCTCGCAAGGGGTTTTGATGAACAAGCTTGACAACTCTGATGGATCAAGAGGCCAGTTAACTGCCAGAACAGATACTTGTCACCTACTTTAAATTCAATCCCCTTGGACTTGAATTCGGGAAACCGTTCAAATCCATTCTTTTGCCACATTTAGGACTTACAAAGAATGAATCCCAGTGATTCTCAGGGTACCCTATGCACCCACCAGGATTTTTCTTCGTGTCGTAGACAAGGATACGTACCAGCAGAACGCATCCATGTGCGTATACCGGGCCACACAGGACGGATCCTGGGGTCTTACCTTCATGATATATTTCAACCACGACATTCAAGTTTTGTCGCGATGACGTAACTCGAGAATCATATTTCGCAGCCTTGTTTGATTGTTTCAATATACAAAACATTCGAGTTATCCTTTGCAACTCTCATAAATAGATCCTGATGGGAGTAATCGATGTTTTATTTTTTCGACAATGTAGTCGAAGCTCATTCCTGACGAAATAAAACCGATTGCACCTAAACCATTTGTGCACCAACGGGTTCTCTTATTTTATCAGCTTCAACTCTTCTCCTTTCTATCGACTTCTCTCTATCAGGTGCGCGACAGCGCTCCCGATGGGAGTAGCCCCCGAGGCTATAGCCAAATTTTGTCGGGTATAGGCTCAAAACTATAGATGTATCTCGCCCTTTTGGTAATTTCTTCTGTTATTTTCTTATGACTTAAGCCCCCGAGTCAAAAACGAGGTATGCTGTGCTTTTTGATAGATGACTTCTTTTCTCTTTGTTTTTCCTTGTACCTTCTCCTTTGATACAATGATCTTTCTCTTATCATCTGCGCTGGGCAGCATATAAAAGCCCGTAAATATATTTTGGATCTTACCCATGTGAAGGCCCATTAGTGCGTACTTATAAATAAAGCACGTCTGGTGAGGGTAAAAACCCTAATCCTGTCGATGGATTTCGTGTCGCAAGAACACGGGGTACCACGCGACGGACCCAAAGATTCGAACGCAGGGGGCTGAACGTGTGAGATCTAGGATCGCAATGAAGCACGGAGACGGAAGCCTTGAGTTGTCGAACGCACTACGCATTGCAGAGAGAGACGCCGAGCTTTACCCAGGTTCAGGGCCCTCGTGGTGAGGTAACACCCCTACTTCCTGCCTTCTTGTATTACAACGCGACACCTCGCGAGGAGTACAAGGTCTTGATTACAAAGCTCTAGCTGGCCAGAGGTTGTAGAACCTGCGTGCCCAGCTAGTAGCTTGGAGAAGATGAAGATCCGATCCCCCCTAAGGGGTGGCCTCCCCTCCTTTTATAGCGCCAAGGTCCTCCTTCCCCTTATCTTCTTGGGGAAGGGGTTGCCACATACGGCCAAGGGGGGAGGACAGCTGTAGACTACACTCTTACGTGGACGTAGTCTTCATAGGGTAGTGGCGCCGGTCCATCAGAGTGGGTGGAGGAAGCTGACATCTTCCTCTGGCGCCCTGCACCGTCCACGCTATTTTTAGGGGGGTGGCCAACAACCACTGTGCCGCTTAGGGCAGGCACGGAGAAAGTTGGTCTCCTCCCTGTCGGGGGTAGTGTGGGCGGTACGCGGTCTTCCGTCCCTTATCTTCTTGCTCTGCACGCCAACGTGCTGAGCTGACGTGGACGTGGTCCCTCTCCTCACTAGCGGGGCCTCGTGAGGAGGTCTTCTGGTCCTTAGCAGTTTTGGCCGTCGTTCTCCTCATGAGGCGCCTCCTCATGAGGGTCTTCTCCGTAGCTTGGGTCATTGATTCTCCCCTGGGCTGAAGATGGGCCGATGACGGGGCCCAGGAGCAGGTGGACTAGGATAGCCCGGTATCCAGAACACCGATAGTAGCCCCCGGGAGCCCAGCCCGCGAACGCGCCCTCTTGAGGGAGCGAAGGGCCGGGGGCCCCAGAAGCTGCTGGGACCTCCAACGGCACACGTCAACCGTGCGGTCAGAGGACCATGTGAAGAAGCAGAGGCTGCGGACACATGGCGCGGCCGCAGCTGGTGAGATGAAATGGCGGGCGACGCTACAGTCCCCGAGGCGTCAAACCATCATGATGGCGCGTCGCTTCACTGTGGAGCGCTGCGCCAACGCTTCGATTCCCACGCTGAGATTTGACGCATCGACGCCGAACGTCCCCCTTAAATAGAGCCTCCTCGAGACCTCCGGCACTTCACCTCCTTCCACCAGTGCCACTTCTTCCTCCACGCCCCCAAGCTGATGGATCCCTCCGCCTCCGTCGCCGCCGCTGGATCAAGCTCGTGGGCAAAGCGCCGCGGGCGCCCCCCGGGCAGCGGGAATAAGGCGAAGATCCCGGCCCAGTGGACGCCCGGCGCCGGCGGTCCCCTTTGCCTTGGCGCGCCGAGGCAGGACGAGGCGAACCGCGCCTCCTCGGGGACCTCCGGCGCCCTGACCCTTAGGGGTCCCGCGCCTGGAGGCGCTATGAACTCGCCATCACCGCTGGCGGCGGTGCCTGCTCCCCACGCCCCGGGGAGCATCGACCGGGTACTTCGGGAGGTGGAGGCCGCCCTGGGCCCCCTTCCGCCCGCTGCAGATCCTCCGGCCCCGCCGGCGAATGGAGTGGTTGCCACTCCGCGCCACTTGGTGGCGGCGATGCTGGGACCCCTCATCGGCTCGGGGTCCCGCTTCCTGGAGCTCCTCGTCGTCGTCGACGCCCTAGGTTTCAGCTCCCTCCGGCTGCCCGACGCAGTCCGGAGGGTGGTTTATGCCCCCGGCGCGGCCGCTGGGGAGATTGCCCTGGGGGAGCAGAGCAGGCCAGATCTCTTCTGGCCTATGGACATCCTCCTCGGAGCGGGCGGCAACGCCGTCCTCTCCGGCCGCTGGAGGGCCTTCGCCCTCGGCCATCGCCTCCGCGTTGGCGACCACCTCGTCTTCCGCTTCAAGCTGGGGACGCTGGAGGCTTCAGTGCGGATCTTCACCGCCGGTGGCGTCCGACGCACCTACCCCCAGCCCACGACGCAGTGAAGAGGAGGTCCTGGCGCGGTAGTCTTCTGGGGAGGGGAACTAGTCTCCTCCCCTCTTTTGCTGTAGTCCTCGCCGGCGGGGTATGCCCCGCCATACCTTTGCTCATCCCCTTGTTGGGAATGCTTCAATGAAATCTGCTTATTAGCTATCTTGCATTTCGCTTCTCATTGCTCTTCATTGTCCTGGTCACTCGCACACTCGAGAGCCCTAGTGAGCTGTTTGCGTCGACGGGAGGCCTCCCTTCGCCTCAGAGCTCGAGATGGGGTCGGCGCCGATGACACATTCGACGATTCCTGAGACAAGAAGTTGAAGAAAGAGTTGGAAAAGAAAAAACCCCGAAATCCCTGAAAACGGAAAAACAATTCGATAAAACAAATGAAAAAAGAAGGCGAATAAGATGCCCCTGTGACCGGCACAGGGACCTTCTCCGTCGTGGAGGAGCGCGGCACTATCTATGCCAGCAGCTAAGAGCAAATTGCCGCGCGTGGCGATTCATGGGGCCTTCCTCGTCGATGAGGGAAGCTGGACCCTCACGGACGTGAAAACGCCGACGCTTAAGAGAGCCTAGAGACCGTCGACACCTCGCAAGGGTTGCTCACGAGGTGAAGGGCCTAGCGCGGACCTCCGGATCTGCGTCTCCTTTCCAAGATGATCGGAGCGGCCTTGGTCTTCAATAATCCTGCCACGTTAGGCCTTCCTCGGTAGAGGGAATCTTCCTGCGGATGCTTGGTGCATCGACGCATCCTTGCTTCCTCATGAGGGTTGCTCACGAGGTGCTGGTTCTTAGCGGGTGCCTTGGGCACACCTTGGACTTTCCTCGAAGATTTTTTATTTTCCGGTGTACTTCGCGAGGAACTAAGCACCATGGGTATTTGGAGGTGATCAATAACAGGGCCGTCGCCCCCGACCAGAGCTCAACCCCTTCGGGTTTTTTGGGCTTGCTGTTTTCCGGGCGAAGGCCCCAGCATAGACACCGTGCCTAGCCCCCTTCCGCGTGGAGTACAACAGAAAATAAATGGACTTCATGCCATTTTAATGTCATGCCGAAGCAGATGCGTTATGTTATGCAATGACTTAATATCAGTGCTTAAGAGCAGTTTGAGCTGATACAAGTGCCATGAAAACGGTCTTTATCTCCTCGTGAGGAACCTAAGGGTAGAACTTTCGCAGATGAGCTATGTTCCACGGGTTCCCCACCGGCACGCCTTCTGCGGTTTCCAGCCGCGCCGAGCTTGGCCTGGCGATGTGCGTCACCTTGAAGGGTCCTTCCCACAATAGAGACAGCTTGTGCAGGCCCTCGCGGGAAAGTATTCTCCTCAGCACCAGGTCGCCGACCTCTAGAGTCCTTGCTCGAACATGGCGGCTATGGTAGCGGCATAGTCCTTGCTGGTACCTCGCGGCGCAGAGCGCGGCTTGGCACCGAGCTTCTTCGAGCAGGAGGAGGCGATCCTTGATGAGGTCCTCTTGGCAAATTTCGTCGAAGGCGAGCACTCTTGGCGACCCGAACTTGACGTCGGTGGGAAGAATAGCCTCCGCCCCATAGACCAAGAAGAAAGGGGTCTCTCCAGTGGGTTTGGTGGCGGTAGTCCTGATGGACCACAAGATGGATTGGAGGTTGTCTAACCATTTTTTGCCGCAGGCTTCGAGCTTGGCGTTGAAGCTTTTCGTCTTGAGTCCCTTGAGGACCTCGGCGTTAGCATGCTCGGCTTGGCCATTGCTCCTGGGGTAGGCGACGGAGGCAAAGCAGATCTTGATGCCGGCCGATGCACAATACTCCCGGAACAGTCCGCTGGTGAACTGGCTGCCGTTATCGGTGATTATGCGGTTAGGCACACCAAAACGACAGACCAGACCACGGATGAACTTGACTGCGGACCTGGCCAGGATGGTGCACACCGGTTCCACCTCCACCCACTTGGTGAATTTGTCGATGGCGACGTAGAGGTAGCGGTAGCCCCCTTGCGCTCTGGGGAACGGACCAAGGATGTCCAGCCCCCAAACTGCAAAGGGCCAAGTGAGTGGGATGGTTTGCAGCTCCTGCGCCGGCTGGTGGATCTGCTTGGCATGGAATTGGCACGCCTCGCACCTCTTGACCATCTCCGCCGCATCCCCGAGCGCTGAAGGCCAGTAGAAGCCGCTTCGATATGCCTTCGCGACTAGAGTTGCAGCGGAAGCATGATGGCCGCACTCGCCGGCGTGGATGTCCCTGAGAAGCTCTTGGCCTTGGTGAGTAGATATGCACTTCAGAGCGACGCCGTTTGGGCGACGCCGGTACAAGTCACCATCCTTGACGCAGTAGCCCGAAGCTTGGCGCACGATCCTTTCGGCCTCCTCTTCATCCTCGGGAAGCCTGCTGCTGGTGAGGAAGGCCTTGAGCTCGAGGATCCAATCCACTCCCTCCTGCCGTGCCAATGCCAGAAGAACGTGGTCACCCGAAGGAGGCCCGCAGTCTGGAGCCCCCTGCTCCGGCGGCGGCGGCAGGGCAGGTGGAGTGTCTGATCCGGATGACGATGGAGAAGCGGACGGTCTGAAGAAACGCTCCTCAAAGACGCCGGCAGGTTGTGCTAGGCGATGAGAGGCGCGCTTGGCAATCTCATCGGCTTCCACATTTTCTCCTCTCGGGATGTGCTTCAGCTCCAAGCCTTGGAAGCGTTTTTCCATCTTTCGATGCTCCTCGAGATAAGCCGCCATGTGCTCATCCTTTGGAGTGTAGCTCTTGTTCGAGAAGTTCACAACCAGCTGTGAATCTCCCTTGGCGATGAGGCGCTTGATGCCCAAAGCGTTTGCTGCCCTTAAGCCGGCGAGTAGTCCTTCATATTCCGCGATGTTGTAAGGACGGCACCAGCCCCCGCGCCGGGGAGGTTGAAGGTGCCGTCGAAGTGCATGACCCAGAGGCCTAGGGCTTCCTCTCCCGGGAGTGTTGACTCCACCTCCGGAGGCTCATCGGCGAACGGATCAGTCCATTCAGCGGTGAATTCAGCCAAAGCTTTGCTCTTGATTACCTTGGTGGTTTCGAAGGAGATCTCGAAGGGTTGAAGCTCCACAGCCCATTCAGCCACCCGCCCGATGACATTGGGATTACACAGAATGGTTTCCAGGGGACGATCAGTGACCACCTTAATCGGGTGACCCTCGAAGTAGTGGCGCAGCTTCCTTGAAGCGATGAGCAGGGTGTAGAGCAGCTTTTGCTGCATGGTGTAGCGTTCCCGCGCGTCGCGCAACACCGTGCTGACGAAGTACACGGGCTTTTGCACCTTGGCGACACCGTCGGGAGATTCCTCCTCGGGAGGTTTTGGGGCGTTACTCTGAGAGAGCGGCTCGGTCGGCGAAGATGCAGCGGGCGGTTCCTCTTGAGGGACGGGAGGTGCAGCGGCCTCTTCCTCGCGAGGAGCCCCCGGGCCGGGAGGATCGACCTCCTCTTTGGCGATCACCTTTGCATCTCTTTCCGCGACGAGAATAGCACTTGCAGTCCTTGGAGTTGCCACGATGTAGAGTAGCAAGGGCTCGCGGAATGTTGGGGCAACTCAGCGAAGGCCTTGTCGGCTTCCGGAGTCCACTCGAACTTCCCAACACGCTTCATGAGCTTGAAGAAGGGCAAGGCTTTCTCCCCACTCCTCGCGATGAAGCGCCCCAGGGCTGCCATGCATCCCGCGAGGCGTTGCATCTCCTTGAGATTGCGCGGTGGACGCATCTCCTCGATGGCCTTGACCTTGTTAGGGTTCGCCTCTATCCCGCGATGGGGCACGAGGAACCCCAACAGTTTTCCCGACGGCACGCCGAAGGCGCGCTTGGCGGGGTTGAGCTTGATGTTTACCTTTTTCAGGTTGACGAATGTTTCTTCTAGATCCTCGATGAAGGTGTGACTCTCGCGAGTCTTGACGACGATGTCGTCGACGTAGGCTTCCGCATTCCTTCCCATCTGAGCCCCCAGGGCCTTACGCATGAGCCTTTGGAAGGTGGCTCCTGCGTTCTTCAGGCCAAAGGGCATGCAGACGTAGCAGTACACACCACAAGGCGTGATGAAGGATGTCTTCTCCTCGTCCTCCTTTGCCATCTTGATCTGGTGATAGCCGGAGAAAGCATCCAAGAAGCAAAGGAGGTCACAGCCGGCGGTGGAGTCGACGATTTGATCTATCCTTGGAAGCGGATAAGGATCCTTGGGACAGGCCTTGTTGAGACTTGTGAAGTCTACGCAGAGGCGCCCACTGCCATTTGACTTTGGGACGACCACCGGATTTGCAATCCAGGTGGGGTGGGCTACCTCGCGTATTAGCTTGGCTTTCTTCAGCTTCTCTATTTCCTTGACTATGAAGTCCTCCTTCTCTTGCGCTTGTTTCCTAGTCTTCTGCTTCACGGGTTGTGCCTGGGGGCACACGGCTAAGTGGTGCTCAATCACCTCCCTGGGAACGCCGGGCATATCTGACGGAGTCCAAGCGAACATGTTAGAGTTTGCCCGCAGGAAGGTGATGAGCGCGCTTTCCTATTTGGGGGAAAGCCCTGCCCCGATGGTGACGAAGTTTTCGCAGCCCCCAGCCTGGAGCGGGACCTTCTTGGTTGCCGAGCGCTCTTGGGTGAACTGGGGCCTCCTTCCTGAGGGCGTCGCGGCTTCCCCAATGCTCATGCCCAGCATCGGATGGACCAGGTCCTCGCTTGGAGTAGGCGATGCGGAGGCGGCAAACTTCTTCCCTGTCGAGCCCTGCAGGTGGGGCTCAAGAGAGGCCTTCTTCGTAGCAGCCCGCTCTTGGGATACGAGCTGCTTCTTCCTCGCGAGGTCGTCGGAGTGTTCCAGTAGATCTTCGTCGGCGGGGAACATGGTGGCGGCCTCACGGTAGACATGGTCCACCGATCGGAGAGCATCTTTCTCATTGCAGCGCACGGTGATTGTGCCTTGGCGCCCGGAATCTTGAGGACGTTGAAGCCATGATGCGTTGCTGCCATAAACCTTGCCAGGGCTGGATAGCCGAGAATGGCATTGTATGGCAGCGCAATGTAGGCGACGTCGAAGTTGAGGCTCTCGGTCCTGTAGTTGTCCTGGGTGCCAAAGGTAACGGGCAGGCGTACCTACCCAATTGGCGTTGTAGACCCTTCGGTTACCCCGAAGAATGGTCGAGTTGGCATGAGCCGGTGGTACGGCACCTGCATCTTCTCGAAGATCTCGACCGAGATGATGTTGAGGCCCGCCCCTCCGTCGATGAGGGTTCGATTGACGGCGACGTTATTGATGGTTGGCGTGCACAAGAGGGGAATTGTGCCCACGCCCCTGGTGGAGGCCGGATGGTCCTCCTCGTCGAAGCCGATCTTGCACGTTGACCACTTCATTAGGCGGTTGCCGACGTTGGGCTGTGCCGCCGCGATCTCTCGCGACAGCTGCTTGAAGTGTCGGTTAGACAAAGGAGCCTGAGCTCCACCCAAGAGGCAAGCGGCGAAGTCTCGCGGCTCTTGATAGCCCCCTGGTTCTCTTCCCGACGATCGTTTGCTGGTGGGGGCAGCGGCAGCGGCTCGGGATCGACTCGAGACAGACCCTCGCGGCGGCGACCTTCCTCGCGGTCGTTGTCGCGGCGATCGCCCCGGGATCCACTCTTGCCGTAGCTGCGGCCACCCCCGCGGCGCTTGGAGACACCATTTTCTTCATGAAACTTTCGGACAATCCAACAATCGTCGGTATTGTGAGTGTCCTTCTTGTGGAGAATGCAGTAGCGGCGACATCGATCTTTATCGCGTTCGGAGCGGTCCCCGCGGCGCTGCTTATGATCTGGCTCCGCCGTGAGAACAGCAGCCTTCTTTCGCTTGGGGTCCTTGGACTTCGGCTTTGGGGGAAGCGCCTCCGGCAGGTTGTGCACGAAGAGCCTCCCCTCCTCGGCCTTGGCGCAGCGGTCGGCGATCTCGAAGAGCCTGACGACGGAAGTTAGCTCATCATTCACGGACAGCTTCTCCCTCATCTTGATGTCGGAGACGCCCGTGGAGAACGCGGAGATGACCTCCTCATTAGAGATCCTGGGGATCTTGTTCCTCATCTGGCTAAAGCGCTGGATATACTGATGAAGCGTCTCGCCTTTGTACTAATGCACCGCCTTGAGATCGTTCTTAGTAGCGGGGCGCTCGTACGTGGGCATGAAGTTGGCCACGAACTGACGACATAAATCCTTCCATGAAGTCACAGATTCGTGAGGAAGATTCATGAGCCAAGTTCGCGGAGCGTCCTTGAGGGCCATGGGGAACCAATTTGCCATGGCATGCTGATCTTCACGTGCGGCCTGAACGGCGACGACGTAGAGCTGGAGGAATTCGACGGGGTCGGTGGTCCCGTCGTAACGCGCGCCGATGTCCGGCTTGAATTTGTCAAGCCAGACCACGTAGCGTTGCTGGCGAGTGAGAGCAAGACACCTGGGGTTGTAGATAGGGTCGCCGGGGGTCCTGACGTTCTTGCCAGCTTCGCCGATGTCATCGATGGCGCAGTCATGATTTTCGCGGCGGCGCTCGAGGGAGACACGTGCGTCTTCCGGAGCGCGTTGGACGATTTGGCAGCTGGGCTCCCCGCGTGGCGAAGATGTGGCGCGGGAAACCACCTTCTTGGCCTTGGTGGCCTTCCCATCTCCGGCGCCCGGGGCACGACACCCCGCCGCCGGATCTGGGTCTCCCGCGCCCTGGGCTCCTCCCTAGGCCGGGTCATCGTTGGCGATGGCGACGAGCTCGGCGATTCGAGCGCGCCACCCCTCGCGCCCGTCATCAGTGGGTTGATAGCGCAGCAGCTCCTATGCCATGGCAAGAGCCTGCGCAGGAGACAGCTGACTCCCAGAATGAGCGCGAGAAGTGGCGGTGGCGGTGAAGGAGAGCGAAGGCTCTGTATGCCCGGACGGGAGGTAGGAGGACTCCAGATCTTCCTCCTCTTCCTCCCCAGCCGAAGCTTCACGACGATGGAAGATGGGCTCGGTTTGCCCCCGAACAGCGTTGCAACGGCGAAGACGCTCGAGCCTTACATTGGCGTCGGCCATGTCGAAGCAGATCTAGGAGAAAACACACCACAGCCCCCTACCTGGCGCGCAAAATGTCGATGGATTTCGTGTCGCAAGAACACGGGGTACCACGCGACGGACCGAAAGATTCGAACGCAGTGGGCTGAACGTGTGAGATCTAGGATCGCAACGAAGCACGGAGACGGAAGCCTCGAGTTGTCGAACGCACTACGCACTGCAGAGAGAGAGACGCCGAGCTTTACCCAGGTTCAGGGCCCTCGTGGTGAGGTAACACCCCTACTTCCTGCCTTCTTGTATTACAATGCGATATCTCGCGGGGAGTACAAGGTCTTGATTACAAAGCTCTAGCTGGCCAGAGGTTGAAGAACCTGCGTGCCCAGCTAGCAGCTTGGAGAAGATGAAGATCCGATCCCCCCTAAGGGGTGGCCTCCCCTCCTTTTATAGCGCCAAGGTCCTCCTTCCCCTTATCTTCTTGGGGAAGGGGTTGCCACACATGGCCAAGGAGGGAGGACAGCTGTAGACTACACTCTTCCGTGGACGTAGTCTTTGTAGGGTAGTGGCGCCGGTCCATCGGAGTGGGTGGACGAAGCTGACGTCTTCCTCTGGCGCCCTGCATCGTCCACGCTATTTTTAGGGGGGTGGCCAACAACCACTGTGCCGCTTTGGGCAGGCACGGAGAAAGTTGGTCTCCTCCCTGTCGGGGGTAGCATGGGCGGTACGCGGTCTTCCATCCCTTATCTTCTTGCTCTGCACGCCAACGTGCTGAGCTGACGTGGATGTGGTCCCTCTCCTCACCAGCGGGGCCTCGTGAGGAGGTCTTCTGGTCCTTAGCAGTTTTGGCTGTCGTTCTCCTCATGAGGCGCCTCCTCATGAGGGTCTTCTCCGTACCTTCGGTCGTTGATTCTCCCCTGGGCTAAAGATGGGCCGATGATGGGGCCCAGGAGCAGGTGGACCGGGATACCCCGGTATCCAGAACACTGACAAATCCAGTCATTAGCTTCTCCTTCTGCAGCATCATCTTCTTCCTCTTTAACTCATCTAGGGTTTCTTCTTTCCAACACCTGTCTCCATGGCCGATGCAGGTGGATCACGCCTAAACATCGGTGCCCCAGTGGAGAAACGGGGTCACGGCCGCCCTCGCGGCAGTAAGAATAAAGCGTCGATCGAGGCTGTAGTAGCTTCGTCATCCGCTCCGGTGAAGCGGCGCCCCGACCGTCCAGCCGGGAGCAAAAATAAACCCAAGGTGCCTTCTGTTGCACTAGGTCCAAGCGCTCCTTCTGCTAATGCTTCTTCTCCTCCGCCTAGACTCTATTCCTTCTTTTGTATCGCCGGCCCGTAGTGCCGGGAGATTCAGCGTTTACCACTGAAATTCACCAAGTTTATGGATGGGCGAGAACTGTGGGAAGCTATTCTTCGTGAAAACTCTGGGGGAGGAACGCCCTATGAAGTGGAGGTCTGGTACGACGGCGCCGGTGAGCAGTATTTCAAGGGCGGCTGGTCGCAGTTTGTAGAGGACCACGACCTCCATCAGGGCTTCTTTATAACTTTCGACTTTCACGTCAGGACGTCGAAGTTCAATGTGAGGATCTACGACTGCACCCAGTGCCAGAAAGAATATGAAGTTGAAGTGCATTTTCACTAGATTTATGTAATCCTTTTGTTCGAGTTGTTCTTCCTCATATTATCTGTAATAAGTAGTCATATTTGGATTATGTATTGTCCTTGCATTATTAATAGACCATGGGAACAAATCGTAGTTCCGAGGTGTTCACTTAATATATTATCGTGTTTCTCTGAACCGTGTGTGTTGCTGCCGAATGTCGGGTTGCGAATAACCTTGTAGTATGTCAAAGATACTCACATATCTCAATAATAATTTTTTAATCTTTATTTTGTATGACTCGAGGGTCTGAGCCCTCGAGTGGAAAATTAAATATTTACACGTATTGTCGAGTTGACCCAAGGAACCCGACCTATGGCCTCATGTTCTGGGTTCAGAGGGTCATAACTCGAAGAATCCTTGTCACCTTATGTCGCCTATGCGTAGAACTGCCTTAGTTGCTCTGCATTCCACGGGTTACTCTCGTCTTTCCCCGTTTTCTTGTCTTGTAGTCGACAAGCTCCTCCTGGTATCACTTCTGTCATGATGTACGGTCCCACCCATGGGGACTTGAGTTTTCCATATCCGTCTTGCTTGAGTCGTAAGACTAGGTATCCCACTACGAAAGACCGTGGACGAACTCGACTACTGTGGTAGTTTCATAGGTTTTGTTGATATTGAGTGGCTCTGGCGAGTGCTATGTCCCTCGCCTCGTTGAGTGCATCGACATCGTCCTGAAGCGCTTCTGTGGAAGTTGTCTCATCATACACCGCGATTCTTGGTGCTTCGTGTGTGATCTCAACTAGAAGCACAGCTTCTGCGCCGTGGACCAGAAAGAAGGGTGTTTCTTGAGTAGCTGCATTGGGTGTAGTTCGTAGACTCCAAAGCACAGAGGGTAGCTCATCTACCCAAGCATGCTTAGCTTTCTCGAGGGGTGCCAACAGCCGTTTCTTTATCCCATTGCATATCAAGCCGTTGGCTTTTTTGACCTGCCCATTTGTCTTTGGGTGCGCTACAGATGCAAATTTCAATTTGATTCCCAGTCCTTCACAGTAGTCCTTGAACGCCTTTGACGTGAAATTTGTACCATTGTCTGTGATGATGCTGTGTGGTACTCCGAAGCGAAAGACAATGGACTTGATGAAATTTATTGCGGCTTTAGAATCATGGGTTGTTACTGGGGCTGCTTCTACCCACTTGGTGAACTTGTCGACTGCCACTAGCATATAAAGATGCCCTCCTGGCCAAGATTTGTGCAGTTTTCCTACCATGTCGAGACCCCATTGCGCAAAGGGCAAGGATAATGATATTGGTTGTAACTCTGCTGCTGGCGCGTGTGGCCAAGATGCAAAGCGTTGACAGGCCTCACACTTCCTTACTATATCTTTTGCGTCTTCAATGGCTGTGAGCCAATAAAACCCTGCACGAAAACCTTTGGCTGCAATGGCTCTGCTGCTCGTGTGATGTCCACACACTCCTGCGTGGATATCTTTTAAGATTTCTTGTCCTTCTTGAGGAGTGACGCATCGTTGCAAGACGCCTGATATACTTTTCTTATATAATTTTCCTTGTAACATGATGAAAGCCTTAGATCATTGTATTATCCTCTTTGCTTCTACCATGTCTTCGGGTAGTGTTTTATTTATCATGTACGCCAGATATGGCTGCATCCAAGTTTCTTCTATCATCATGACTTCTTCTGGTTCTGCTATGCTTGCTTTTCTAGCCCCCGAGCCTGTTGCTTGGTGCTGGCCTTGTTCCTCTGTAGTCGAAGTTTTATTGCTTTTTATTGATCTTTCTATGATTTCTTCCCAAAAGACTCCTTGCGGTACGGGTAAGCATTGGGACCCGATGTTTGCTAAATTGTCGGCTTCCTCGTTACTGGCTCTGCTGACGTGCAAAACTTTGCATCCATCAAATGTTCCTTCGAGATAATAGTATAAGTTTCTATATGCTGTCATGTTGTCGCTGATGGCGTCGCACTTGTTCATTACTTGTTGGACGACGAGGTTCGAGTCTCCAAATATTTTCAATCGAGTTGCTCCGCATGCTTTTGCCATTTTCATTCCATGGAGCAACGCCTCGTATTCGGCTTCATTGTTGGAAGCCTGGGGAAAACTCATCCTTAACACATACTTCAACTTGTCGCCTTGTGGTGATATCAGGACTACTCCTGCTCCCATGCCTTGGATTCTTTTTGAAACATTGAAGTACATTGTCCACACACTTGATAAATCTGGCGGTCCTGCACTTTGCAACTCCAACCACTCTGCTATGAAGTTTGGTAGGATTTGTGATTTGATTGCCTTTTGCTTTTCGTACGTGATGTCCAGGGGTGATAGCTCAATTCCCCATAAGGAGACACGTCCTGTTGCTAAAGGGTTGTTCAATATATTGGATAGTGGTGCTTTGTTAACCACTATAATTGGGTGCACCACAAAATATTGTCATAATTTTCGTGCTGTTGTGAAAACACTGTATGTGAGCTTTTGATAGTGCGGGTACCTCTTTTTTGTTGGAGAGAGTACTTTGCTGATGAAATATACTGGCCTCTGGACACCGTGAGCTTTTCCCTCTTCACTTCTTTCGACTACCAGTACTGTACTCACCACTTGATGTGTTGCTGCGATGTACATTAGTAATGGCTCTTTTTTGTTTGGTGCAACCAACACTGGTGGTGTGGAGAGCACTTTTTTCAACTGCGCGAAGGCTACGTCTGCCTCTTCTGTCCACTCAAATTTGTCATCTGATTTTTTCATGAGCGCGTAGAAAGGGAGTGCTTTCTCTCCCAATCGAGCAACAAATCGGCTTAGTGCTGCAACGCGTCCTGCGAGCTTCTGCACGTCTTGTAGTTTTGTTGGTTTCCCCATTGTTAGAATTGCTTGGATCTTTTCTAGGTTTTCCTCTATTCCTCTTGCTAACACCAGGAACCCCAGGAGTTGTCCTGCTGATACGCCGAAAGAACATTTTGTCAGGTTAATCTTTAGCTTGTACCTGTTCAGATTGTCGAAAGTTTCTGCCAAGTCGCTGATCAGAGACTCTTCTTTCCTTGTGGCGATGACCACGTCATCGATGTAGACTTGGATGTTGCGTCCTATTTGGCTTCCGAGGCAATTTTGCATCATCCACTGGTAGGTTGCTCCTGCATTTTTTAGGCCGAAGGGCATGACTTGATAACAGAACATGCCGTATGGTGTGATGAAAGCTGTCTTTTCCTCGTCTTCTTTCTTCAGTTTGATCTGGTTATAACCAGAATATGCATCTAGAAAGGAAAGCCTGGCGCACCCTGCTGTTGAGTCGATTATCTGATCAATGCGAGGTAGCGGGAAGGGATCCTTTGGGCAGTGCTTGTTGAGAGATGTGTAGTCGATGCACACTCTTTGTACGTTCGTGTTTTTCTTGGGTACAATGACTGGGTTTGATACCCAGGTTGATGACTTGATTTCTCTGATGAATCCGGCATTTTCTAACCTGTGTAGCTCTGATGCTATTGCTTTCCTTTTTGGTTCGTCAAATCGTCTTAGTGGTTGCTTGACTGGCTTTGCTTTAGGATCCACATTTAGTGCGTGCTCGACGAGTTCCCTAGGAACCCCTGGCATGTCTGAAGGACACCAGGCAAAGATTTCCCAGCGCTCATGGAGGAACTCAATGAGCGCGCTTTCCTATGCGGGATCCAGGTTTACTGCTATAGAGGTCGTTTTGTTCGGGTCCGTCGGGTGGACCTGGATTTTCTTCGAGTCTTGAGTTGCGTCGAAAGCCTGATCTGGCAGGGATCGCCCGACATCGGGTAGCACATTGTGGTCAGTTTTGCCTTTCAATCTTGCGTACTCTGCTGTCATGCCGAAAGTTTGCGCCAGCCTATTAAATTCTTTGTCACAGGTGTTGGATACTTCAAAGCTGCCTTGCACCGTGATCGTTCCTTTGGGTCCTGGGATCTTGAGTGTAAGATATGCATAGTGAGGTACTGCCATGAACTTTGCAAATACTGGGCGCCCCAGGATTGCATGATACTGTGAAGGCTAGTCCATGACTTCAAACTCCAGCTTTTCTCTGCGGTAGTTGTTGCTGTTGCCGAAGCAGACGTCGAGTTCTATTTTCCCAAGGGGGAAATTTGCGCCTCCTGGTACTATTCCGTGGAAAGAACAATCTGTTGGCTTAAGACTTTCCAGTGAGATGCACATTGCCTTCAGAGTTCTTGCATAAATTAGGTTTATGCCACTTCCTGCATCCATGAGTACTCTCCTGATATCATATCCTCCTATTTGCGCCTTCAGCACCATTGGTGAGTGCCCCGGCCTGGGCACTTTTCTCGGGTGGTCTGCTCTGCTGAACCTAACTGGTTGATTGGACCACTGTAGGTACTCTGTGGTGGCCGGTGGTGATGATATAGCTAGGTTTACTTGCATGGATATGTTCTTCCGTTCCTTCTTGGACTTTGGCACCGGTTGACTCATTGCAGATATATATACTTTTGACTCTAGATGTTTTGCTAGTCTCTGTATTTGGTACCCTTGACTGATATTTTTCTTTCCCTGCCGTGCTCCTTGGTTTGAGCCCATGGCATTTTGTAACGTTAAGAAGGTTATGCAATCCTTCATCTGGTGGTTAGAAACTCTCTTTCCATCTAGGTATGCATAGTGGATTCGACAAAGGTCCGTAGAGCATGTCCTCTACCGACGGGCCAGAGTACTTTGACTTTTCTACTCCTTGATTTCCTTTTGCCTGGAACTCCTTGCTTTCATAGACTTCCTCATCCCTTCTTTCATATCCTGCTGCTACCTGATTTCACCTTGCGTGGTTATCTCCATTGCGATATCTTCGCCTCTACCTGCTTGCTCTGTCGACTTCTGGTGAACGTCCCCTTTTATTATTATATGCGTCTTCTCGATTGGCGAATCTGTTGGCTACTTCCATTAATTCAAACACTGTCCTTGGCCTTGTTCTCCCTATCTCTTCCACTAGGTCCGAACAACGAAGGCCACTCAAAAAAGCATCTATTGCTCTTTCTTCAGAGACGTCTTCTGCTGAGTTTTTGATTACACTCCAACGTTGTATATAAGAGCATAGGGTTTCGCCTTTCTGCTGCACGCACGACTTGATTTCTTCCAGCGACGTTGGGTGCTTATATGTCTAGCGAAAATTTCTTGCGAATTGATTCTCTAACTCTCCCCAACTCCCGATGGAATCGTTGGGTAAGGTGTTTAACCAGGACCGTGCTGCGTCGGTGAGGTGTAACTATAAACTTTGCATGCCTGTTGCTCTTGTTCCTCCTAGTATTTGTACTACTTGTAGCTAATCCGACAACCATAGAGTGGGCTCTTGCGACCCATCATACTTTTCTTGATCATGCGGCAATTTAAAACCTTTGGGTACCCGTGTTTTGTGAACCCTGCGGGTAAAGCATTACACGCCCATTTCTTTTTCATCGTCTTCGTAATTTTCCTCTCTCCACACATAACGTGAGTTGTTTACTCGTGCTTGTGCTATTATATTCCTTGCGTCCTCCTTCCATTTTTGTCGCCTCTCATCACCTGATGAATCACTGGATTCGTTTCGCAAGGACTTGCACTTGAATTCTTCTTTTCACCTTTCCATACAATGTGTCACCTTTTCCTCTGGAAGCTTTCCCATTAACTTGTCTTCTACCAACCCGAGGCTTCGTATTGCAGCCTGATGCATGTGTTCCTGTGGATCTCCAGGCTCTGGTTGTGTGGTTAGTAGGTATGCCTGTGCTGCTACCAACGCTGCTTCTGATGTTTCTTGAATGAAGTTTTCTTCCTCTTCTGACTGCTGTGCGTTTAGACTTTTCGCATAGCTTTCTTCTCTTATTTGTGTTGTTGTCCTCCTGTTGTGCTTCGGGTCTCTGTGTTTTTCCATGCTGCCCTCTGATGCATCGCTATACTCATCCCAGTATCCTCCACTTGACGTACTATTGTCACCTCAGCTTCTCATGAACATGTCTCTTTCCTCCCTTAGCTTCTTTTTGTGCTGGTGCAGCGCGTACTGGTACCCCATCAGAACCTTTCTCCTTGAATCTGTGGGTACCTCTGTGCCATGATTGATGGCTGACATGATGATTCTCCACTCTCTGGTTGAAACGTGAATTTTCTCTTTTTCCTTTTTGCTGTTACTCCTCAGTTTGTCGACTTGCGGGTCGACCTCCTTGTTGCCTTCGTGATTGTCCTCTTCTGCTGCTTCAGTGATAATGACGCATAACTGATGTACACTTCTGGAGACGCCACTGCTTTCGATGGCGAAATCCCTTGAACTATCATGGGTTTTAGCCACTGCTTTTTCCATGCCGGGTTTTCCCCTAGTTTCGTCGAATTCCTCGAGTTTATCTTTTGTATCTTCTGTTGCTGTTAGACTGACCGGCGAGTTTACCTCGCTGGAAGAGCCCACGGATGATTCAGATACTATGATTCTCTCGGCTTTGCTTGCCGACGGACCCGATTTCGTCGGATCCAAAAGGCGAGTTGAACCCGAAGGTCCAATGTAGAAGCTCAAACTTCCGATCGTCAGCTCCATCTCTTGATCTTTGTTGACTTCTGGATTGTTACTAGCTAAAAGCAAAAAAGCCATCGAATTCATGATTCCAACGCCCAGAGTCCCCACGGTCGGTGCCAATTGACGAGGGTTAACTCGACAAATGTCCTAGATGAAGGACTTAGGATCGGGGAGATAGGGCGTTGGATGAACTCGAAGGTAAAGTCAGTCAAACAAGGTGTGTATCGAAAGTAAACATGAGTGTAGAACCTGGCTTGCTTTCAATCTGTCCCACACCGTCCCCTCCTGGCCCCTATATATAGATGGCCAGGTCCCAAGGATCGGGTGGGATCCGATACAGATTACAATATCGACATACGATATGAACTCGTATTTTGACTAGTATTACAATTGGGCCTAGTCTAACGGGCCTCAGGGGTACTCAACTAACGGGCTCTATTATCTATACCCTTGTCAGGTCCAGAGACAGACTTCTTGTAGTAGGCTTTGCGGGATGGCATGGTTGCGACGTGCTCAATCTGAACACCTTCACTATTGGTCATGGATATCGCCTTTCGGGCGCAATCTATGTGCCCCTGGTACTTGGTCATCCAATCCATCCCATGTACCACATCCAAACCCTTTGTACCGAGGATGATCAGATCGGCTTGGAAGGATACTCCATGGATAACTATGGGTACCCCTTCGCAGCTTAAGTGAGCTCTAACTTGGGAACCGGGAATTTGGACTATCATATTGCGAGCCATTTGAGACGCGGTCAACCCACCCTTGGCCACGAATCTCTCAGTAACAAAGGAATGCGAAGCACTAGAATCAAGCAGCACTCGTGCAGGGATGGAGTTAACAAGAAACGTACCAAGCACAACATCAGGTGCTTCTTCGGGTTTAGCTGCGTTGACATGGTTCAGGCGGCCTCGAGTAGCATTTTCCCGATTCTTCTGGTTCCTTCCAGGGGGTCCACGGCCCTGACCCTGATTGGGTCGCGGTGCGCTGAGGCTCGGCGCAGTAGGCTTCTTCAGGGGACACTCTTTAGAGAAATGTCCTGGCTGGCCACAAGTATAGCAGCCACTTCCTTGGCTGCGGTTGGTGGGGTTTAAGATGTTACGGTTGACTCCTGAGAAGTTCCCGCTTGCAGGGCGGTTGCTTTGGTACTGGCGGTTGGGGTTGTTGGGCCTTGGGGCTTGAGAGGCGAACCTCTGAGGGGGTGGCGCAGACCTAGATGGGGGCATAATGTGGGACCTTTGACTGCTTGGTCCACCCTGACTCATCATCCTTCTCTTGCGGCTTTTGCAGGCAGCTTTGTTCTTATCCTCCACCATAATGGCAGCATCCACCATGGCTTCCAGGTAATTACACGGCACAACTACCAAGTAGGTTTGCAGCTCCTCCTGAAGTCCATTCAGGAAACGTTCTCGCTTCTTCTCATCACTGTCGATATCATTTGGGGCATATCTTCCCCAGGTAGTGAACTTGTCGAGGTACTCGGTGACACTCATCCCACCTTGCTTGAGATTGAGGAACTTGTCGCGCATGATCTTGATGAGTCCAGAGGGGATGTGGGCTTTGCGAAACTTGGACTTGAAGGCTTCCCAAGTCATTACTTGGCCTTCAGGCTGCATGTCACGGATATTCTCCCACCATGCACCCGCTGCTCCAGCTAGGAAGTGAGTGGCGTATAGCAACTTTTCATTTTCTCCAATTCCCGCATACTTGAGCTTGTTCTCGATGGTGCGGAGCCAGTCATCAGTGTCCAAGGGTTCGGCGGATTTGGTGAAGGTCGGAGGGTGGGAGTTCTGAAAGTCCCTAAGCTTGTTTCGGGGCTCCTCATCGTCATTGCCACCATTGTTGTTGTGGTTGGTGGCAATTTGCGCGAGGTGCTGAAGAGTGACGAGGTTGGCTTGGCGCTCGGCGCGTGCGGCTTTGCGGTCTTCTAGCATGACCCGCAGCAGCTGCTCCATGCTGGGCTCAAGTGGTGGGGGTGGATTGCCTCCAGCTTGGCCTCGCGTTTCCGGAGCCATTCTGGAGAGAAGTGTTTAGTGAGAATAACAACAAGTGAAACTTAGGCATGCTTCAATGAAAGATAGAACTCAACCCAAGCATAACATATTAACATAGCAGTCATGCATACCATGCTTCCAACAACACACATGCACATGCAAGTCTAGGCATACATATACACTAGTAGAAATTTGCTTATAGCCAGGATCACTATCGTCGGCGCATAATAATTCTATTCGCTGGTGGTAATAGTACCCCTGTCGCATTGTGTCGTATTCGCCGGTGATAACTTACTTACCGCCGGCGCACTTCACTATTGTTCGCCGGGGATAATAGCTGGCGGGCGTACCCCAGATGGGATGGCCCATCGTAGGTTTTATCGCTGGCGCATATCAAACTTGTGCGCCGGGGGTATTTTACTTACCACCGGCGAATCCGCTGGCTATGCACCGGGAAAAAAAATACCCCCGGCGCATATGAACTTGTGCGCCGGTGGTATCACCTAAACCTCGCCCGGCCCTTCGGCCTCAAAACCCACGCTCGATTCACCTCCCTCTCCAAATCCTCTGTCTCCCTCACCGCCACCGCCGCCTGCCTCTCCCCTGTCTGTCGTCGGCCGCATATGCCACCGCTGTTTGCTGGCGAGGTCCAGCCTCCCTCTCCTCTCCCGTTTCTGCGCCGCCGCGACGCCTCCCTGCTCACATGCGTACGCCGCCATGAAACCCTAGCCACCATGGCTCGGGTCGCCGGCACGGTTGCGCCCCTGATCCATGGCTGCTCCCCTCCGACTCCTGCAAGGCTGCACGTTCTCTACATTGCCTCGACCTCAACCTCGAGCCCCAGCTCGACGCCTCCCCAGATCCCAGCTATCGCCCGACCTTAGGCAGAGGCGATGGCGGCCGACACAGTGCCCAGCCTCCTCCCAGGGACCAGGCGGACCCCAACGTAGGTACTCGTCGTCCTCCTCCTTGGTAGGTTCCCGGCGCCCTCCCGTAAACAAATCCTAGCTTTGACCTCCCCTTTTCTTCATTTTCCGGTGCATAGGGTCTTGGATCTCGACGAGGATGAGGCCCATGTTCGTGGGGAACCTGGATGAGGCTCGTGTACTATGCTCGGAGCTGCTTCCGGCGACCATGTCTCCAAGGCCCTGCTGCTAGCCAGCACTCCACCCCTCTGATGCCGACCGCCTCCACGACTAGCTGCTGCAGGTGAGGCCCTCTCCTCCATGTGTATTCTTGCAAAATTAGATCATGTTATCACATCGAATGTGCTAGCAGTGGAGCCTTCATTGTTGTGTATCTGTTGGGGTTGTAGGGATAGGATATTACCATGTTTTGTTCTTATTAGGATAATTTTAGAGACTGTTTAACTCTCTATTGGCATGTTAAATGTGAGTTAAAGGTACATCCAAAGACGTACATGTTTACCGTGATGTGCAAAATTAATTAGATTCATGGCATGTTGGTTCAGTGCTAAATCTAGACATCAAACCCACCTCTTCTTTCGTCAAATTAATTAGAGTTGCTATTGCTTCAGCTAGATTCATCTGCATCTTTTATTGTCTGTGATTGATATGTTGAGACAGGCCGGAGCTTAATTCCACTTGCAGTACGCCCAGATTATGCCCACAGTCATCTTTTACTTCCTGTGATTGATATCTTCATTTTGTTTAAATTATCATCTTACATATCTTCTTTATTACATTCACAGGTTGTGGTCTAGAAATGGATCACCCCGAAGCTGTTGGGTTATGATAACATAGACATCAGATTATGAATGGTCACTTGAAGGTTATTTCTCTGACAGTGCACAATTATTCTCTGCGTGTGTAGTGTGCTTGACTTTCCTTGTATTATGAAGATTGTAGTGCGGTTATACTAAACTCCAGATTTAGTATTGGCCTATTGGGTTTAAAGATGTATGGAGAATTTACATCTGATAAGTATTGGGTTTAAAATGAACCTGATATTATTTACAGTATGAGTATGACACCTCTATAGTTTATTTCTATAAGAAAAGAAAGTTTGGCCTGGTAACATACTAATATTTAAATTCTAGGTCCTGCTTCCATGCTGTAAATGTGTAGTCTGTAAGAAAAGAAAGGTTGGCCTGGTAACATACTAACATTATCTATTCACCTTCTGTTAACCTTCTTTGCTTTTTTAATCAGGAGTGCGTTTTGAAGAGGTCTGATCTGGTTGCTGTGTTTTGTTGTTGCTGCGTAGGTGCTCTGCGGCGTTCTCTGCAAGACAGGCTCAGCAAGGGATCCGGGAGGGGTCGTGCAGTTGAGATTGCTCTCAAGCTGCGAACCAGTACAGGTTTGTCCATGACCAATTTAGTTATCTCAGTGAACCATCTTCTTATCCATCCATTAGCAATGTAAATAACACTAGAAGGATAAGACATTTTAGGAGGTGCGGAAGGTGTTGTTGTTTGCAGGTTGCCTGGTAAGTTTTTTTTTATCGATGTAAAAGACAGGGTGCTCTAGCTGCTGTACTGAATTTTGCTAGAGAAACAGAGATATTTTGACTAAATTTCTCTAGATTTTGCTAGCTGCTGCTGTTGTTAGATATGCAAAAAATTTGAGTGAATTTCGCTGCACGGTTGCTTGTATGGAATTTTGTTACTTGATGATTGCTCGTACTGAATTTCGTTAGACGATTCCTTGTGTACTGAATTTAGTCAACCCTATGTTACTTTGATGGTATCGACAATTTACATTTGTAGTTGGTGACATTTTTTTCTTTTACATTGCTTTCCCATTGATTCAGATTTGGTAGTACAAACTTCTCTGCATGGAGCTTCGGTGCCCTATTCTGATGGTGTTGACAAACCCCCTACTGTGTTTAGGTATGTTAATTATGTAGATCACCAACTTATATCTCTGTGCTTAATCATTTTACAGTTGTTTATAAGATGGTACATTGCATATAATTTAGAAAAATGTCTTATATCTTTGTCTCTTGGAAGGATCTTATCACACAGATTATAACTAATAAACTACTGATGCTCTTATCACTTCTGATTTTACAGGATATCTTGGACAAAGTCCAGCCATTATCTCATTATCTCTGGATATCACACTGAAGTTTGTTTAAGTGTGTTCTCTGGAAGTGCTAAGAATCAAGTGCAGGTGGTTCTGTTAGCCAATGTTCCTATTAGTTCGGTTGATATTTACAATTATCTTGAGGCCTGCCTGGGCATGTCATATCTTAGTAAATCACATATATTATCTGGGTGTTATCTCATAAGACTACCGTTGTCATTTGTGCTGCTATCATGCTACATATTCCTTGTTTATTCTGGGATTAGCACACAACACTTGCAATCATAAATCTCTGTTAGACGGATAGGTTGCTTAGCATTTACTTTAGTGACAGTATCATCTCTTGTCTTGCATAATTTGCTAATGAATTTAAAGTGACCTGATTTGTTGAATCCTGAATATGATTGCAATTTTTGACTGCACTGTCATTCTTTTTTTTCTTTTTTTTTTGAAACGGGGGGCAAAAGCTTTGCCCCATTCCAATTAATTAAGGAGTTTACAGAAAAGTAACAAAGTTAATATTACAAGGATTACTCTCCCGGCATCAACTCACCCAAACGCTTCGCCCCGGCAAGCACCCAAAGCCTTGCCTCGCATTTGATACTATCAAAAATTACAAAAGAAGGAGAGGACTTATGACGAAGCACTCTAGCATTCCGCTCCTTCCAAATCTCCCAAACGGTGAGCAAGAGTAGCGAAGCCAAACCCTTGCGATGCGGCCCCGAGCCTTCCACCATGGACGACCACCACTCGTGAATGCCTAGGCCGGACCAAAGCCTAGGGTGAATACCTTGCAACCCAAGCCACTCTTTAAGGAGCTCCCAAATCCTCACGGTATATCGGCAATGAACAAAAAGATGATCATGGTTTTCCTCGGTTTGCTTGCAAAGTTGACAAAGGCCGCAGTTCTCCCACCTACGCCGACGCAATCTATCCGCTGTCCAAAGCCTCTTTTGCAAAGCCAACCAAGCATGGTTTTTTGCCTTGGGAGTTGCCCAAACTTTCCACACCAAAGCATTCAAACTAGACTCAATAAGACCCAAGAATTGCAATTTGTAAGCGGATGCCGCCGAGTATTGACCATTGGCGGAGAGCTTCCAAGATATATCATCCTCCACATCCGCCCGAAGTGGCACCCTTTGGATAGAAACCCAAAGTTGCACAAATTGGGAAAGATGATCGATGGATGAAGTTGCATCGATCGCAAGTTTATTAATCCACTCATCATCATGGAGCGCTTGAGCCACCGACCAATTCTTCCTTTTGCAAATGGCGAACATTTTAGGAGCGATCCCTTTGGGACTTACCCCGTTTAGCCAAGGCGCATGCCAAAAAGAAGTCTTGCGGCCGTCGCCGAGAGAAATAGAAATGGCGGCGTAAAAGATTTCCATGTCAAGCTCGGAGCAAGGATTCCCGGAACCCGCCCAAATCTTCGAATTATCTTTCCACTCAAGCCACGGCCATCGAAGCCTAAGAGCGGTAGCAAATTTCCCCAAGTGAAGGATGCCAAGACCACCATAAATTTTGGGACAACAAACAACTTCCCAATTGACCTTACATTTAGCCCCGGTGGTAGAGTCCTTGGCCGCCCACACAAAAGCTCTCTCCAACTTGTTGATGTATTTCAAGGTACCCGGTGGGATTGCAAGGGGAGTCAAGTGGTGGATAGCTTGGGAAGCCAACACCGACTTGACGAGAGCAACTCTACCGGCCATGTTGACAAGTTTCCCATTCCAAGTAGGCAATCTTCCGGCGCATTTATCTTCAAGATGTTGAAAATCCCTTCTTCTAAGGCTCCACACCGAAAGTGGCAAGCCGAGATACCGCAAAGGAAAAGTGGCACGCGTTGCCGGGATACCCTCAAGCACACCATCAAGATCAACATTGTTGCAACGAATGGGGACCACATGGCTCTTATTGAAGTTGGTGCACAAGCCGGTAACCTCCCCAAAGCTATGAAGGATGATGGCAAAATTTTGGATGTCCTCTTTAATCGGAGCCACAAAGACGGCCGCATCATCCGCATAAAGAGATGTGCGTAAGATAGTACCCTGGCCCCGAAGCTTGTGAAGAAGGCCGACCCTTGTTGCCTCCTCAAGGATTTGAGTTATGGTGTCAATGGCAAGAACGAAGAGAAGCGGCGAGAGGGGGTCCCCTTGCCTAAGCCCTCTACCATGCACAATAGGCTCACCGACAATACCATTAAGAAGCACCCGGGAGGTGGAAGTGGAGAACAATGCGGCGACCCAATCCCGAAACCGAGGGGGGAACCCTCTTCTTTGCAAGAGGTCCAACATGTACTCCCACCTTACGGAGTCAAACGCCTTGCGGATATCAAGCTTGAAAAGAAGGGCCGGGATTTTTGCCTTGTTTAACCTAGTGGCAAGGTTCTTGACATACAAGAAATTATCATGAATACTCCTCTTCTTAATAAAGGCACTCTGGGCGTTGGAAACAAGCTCGTTCATGAACGGAGCAAGACGGAGAGCAAGCAACTTGGCAATGATTTTGGCAATAGCATGAATGAGACTAATAGGCCGAAAATCGGAAACTTCCTCCGCCCCCTCCTTCTTGGGTAGAAGAGCAATGTTGGCGGAGTTTAGCCAATGGAAATCATGCACGTGAAGCGCCCCAAAGCTCACAATGGCATTCATGACATCCGCCTTGATTATGCCCCAACATTTTTGGAAAAATGCCCCGGTGAAGCCATCCGGACCGGGAGCTTTATCATTTGGCATACTATTGATTGCTTTGCGCACCTCCTCCTCGGAAAAAGAATCTCCAAGGGACGATAAGTCCAGCTCCGTGAAGTGGAAGGCGCCCCAATTGAAGTCAAGCGATCTTGGAGGGCCCTTCTTGAGGGTGGACATGAAATGCGAGTGGACAATTTGCTCTTTGGCCCCATGATCGGTAACCCAACCGTTGTTGTGCTTAAGACGTTGGATGTGATTTTTCCTTCTTCTAGCGTTAACCCTCACATGAAAAAAACTTGGTGTTTGCATCCCCTTCCTTTATACTAGCAATGCGGGCGCTTTGCTTTTTTCTTGCCCGCTCCAAGGCGGCAAGCGCAATGACTTTCCTTTTAAGCCTACCCCGAAAATCCCTTTCATTTGCGCTAAGAAGCCTCTTGTCTTGCGCCATGTCGAAGTGGAGAATGACAAGCAACGCCGCATGCAACAACACCTTGGTGTTGGAAAAAAGGCGTCTACTCCAAGCGGATAGAGCCTTAGCCGTCACCCTCAACTTGTGGAACAAAACATGGCACGGTTCCGAATGGGCTGATGGGATAATCCACGCTTGCGTGACAACCTCCAAGAATCCGGGCATCCTCAACCAAAATTTTTCAAACTTAAACGATCTTGGCCTCCTAGGCCCTCTATCCTCGGCAAGCAAAAGTGGGCAATGGTCTGAAAGGGAGGACGAAAGCGCGTTGAGGACATGGGAATTGAAGCACACATCCCAATCATCATTGCAATAAAACGCATCTAGCTTGCAAAGAGTTGGGTTCTCCCTTTCATTGCTCCAAGTGAAACGCCGATTTTGGAGGTGGATTTCATGAAGCTCACAAGATTGAAGGGCATTTCGGAATCGAATGATACGACTCCGGTTGACATTTGGCTTGTTTTTTTCCCTAGCCCGACGGATTTGGTTGAAATCGCCAAGCACCAACCAACGCACCCCACCTGGCGGCTTTTGAGCCACAAGCTCCGTGAAGAAGTCGTCTTTCCGATTGTTAGCGGTTGGCCCATACACCATTGTGATTTTGAAGTCGCCATCACCCGAAGAGTTGAGGATGTGCACATCGGCCGAGAGACAAAACTCGGTAGCGATGATGTTAGACATGTGCAAAATGGACTCATCCCAAAGGATCAAAATCCCCCCTCTAGTCCCGATCGCCGGACGCTCGGCGAAGCCACGCAGCCGATAGCCGCCAATGTAGGTAGCATCAAAGGCAGAGACGGACGCAAGTTTAGTTTCTTGCAAGCACACAATATGGCAAGACGACGCAGCAATGGTCGCATGAACGGTGTCTTTACAATCTTGATCATTTAGGCCTCGCACGTTCCAACCCAAAGTACTGATAGGTTGTTCTAACATTTAAAACAAGCAGAGCCCTGGGCACAGCAAGCCGTAGCAAACTTGACAATAACATTGACACAACTGGACATAACAATCTGGGTTACCACTTGGACACAAACAACCAGGGACTTAACACCAGCACAGACAGGATACAAGCTGGGATGCAGGCACCAGCACACAACCATGAACCAACAGGATTCAGCTAACATCTGGAAACAAACAGGCCCTAACAGAGAACCAGGCAAACGATCAAGCATCATCATCAACATCCACGCCAGCGACCACGTGATCCAGGCCAGCAACACCACCATGACCAAGCAAGGCTGCATCGACGTCATCTGCTTCCTGCGAGTCGACGTTGAAGAGCGCCCTGAGCGATCCCAGCACGTCGTCAGGGATCTGGCCATCGAAACGGCGCTCGAGCTCCTACAGAGCAAGCTCCGTGACCTCCTGGCCATCATCAATTATGCCCAAACCCTTGCACAGGAAAGCCTCTGCCGCCTTAGCCACAGGCTTGGCTGCACGCTTTCGTGAACTGCGACGCTGGATGGAGTAGGTGACGGTGCGCTTGATGTCGACCCCGGCGAGCGTCCTCCTGCGAGCCGCGGCGCGTCGAGGTGGAGTGGACGACGGCGGGGACAGCAGAGCCTGCGTCGCCGCACGAAACAGCGGCTGCAGCGGAGTGGCCTCCTCGCCATGGACCCTGCGCCTCGGCGTGCGAGGAATGGCGCCCTCCACCACAAGCGGCGGCGTCCCGAGAGACGGCGACGCTTCAAAGCCTGGCGGCCGCGAAGCCGACGATGCAGAAGGAGCGAGCAGCTGCAGAACCCTGCATGCAGCATCACTCACCGAGGCAGCAGAGAACGGCGACAGAGAGATGTGCGAGGGCGACACGTCGCCCGGCCAGGTGAGCAGCAGGACAGGCGGCCAACCACACTTGGACGACGGCGAAGAGGGACAGACCCCAGTTGGGGAGCTTGGAGGATCCGGCGTAGTCGGCGGCGTCCGCAGCGCCCTGGAACGGCGACGCGAGGCCCGCGGCGAGGCCGAGCGCTCGCGAGAGCGCCCACGGCTGAAAAACTCCGGCCCAGGGCCGCTCGAGAACGCACCACCGCCCGAGGCTGCGTCGTCAACGACATCATGCACAGCAGGCCCATGCTCGATCAGCCTCTCTTGACGTTCCCAGCCCGACCATGCATCAGGCTGGAACGGTTCCAGCGCCACCCAGGCCGAGGCACCCATCGGCGGCACCGAGGCCGCACGCCTCCGCCCATAGGAGCGGTCGCGCTCCCTGTCCTGGCCACGGGAGCCGCCATCACTGTCACGCCCCCTAGGCCGAGCGCCGCGGGATAGGCTCCGCCTTAGCTTCTCGTGCCAACCACGATTACCATCGCGGCCACGGCGGTCATGGTCGTTGTCGTCTTTGTCATCCCTGCGCGGCTGCTCCCTGGAGACCACATCACCTTGGATGCGCTCGGAACGGTCGCGCATGGCTCGCTCGCCGTCGAGTAGCCCCCAGCCCCACGAGCCCCTGGAAGGCATCGGGGCGTCCTCGACACGCATGTCCTCGAGGATGTCAAGGTGGATGATGCAGCGACGCTGCAGCCCTCGACGTCCGCGCTCCGGCACCCCTGGGAGGCCCGGCGGCCCAGGCAAGGTTACCCAGCGCACGCGCGGGATCAGAGCGGGGTCCTCCACCCAAGCCCAAAGGCAGAGGGCCTTGGTGTACTCCCGACGCTTGCAACGATCCTCAATGTAGTCGATCGAGCACGCCCTCCCGATTACCTGTTGAAGGGATTCGCAGCATAGTAAATCAAAAAATTTCCTACGGATGCGAACAAGAAAGCCAAGATCTAATCTAGGAGATGTAATCAACGAGAGAGGTAGATGAGATCTTCATACCCTTGAAGAAATCGCACAGCGGAAACGTTCAACAGAACGTGGTTGACGTAGTCGTACTCGCCGTCTCCTCCTCGCGATCCGATCCGATCCTACGCCGCAAGTGGCGGCGCTTCCGAGAGATGCACACGTACGGTGCAGCGACGTCTCCTCCTTCCTTGGTCCAGCAAGTATGGTGGAGAGATAGATTGGATCTGCAGCACGACGGCGTGGTGCTTATGGTGGAGAGTTTCTGCGGCAGGGCTTCGCCTACACACAGTCGCGAGAGAGAGAGGTGGAGGGGCAGCAGTTGGCCGGTGGCTAGGGTTGGAGTAGGAGGGGGCTGCGCCCCTGCCCCCCTTTATATGGGGGGCAGGCTGACTGCCTTGGCCCCTCCTCCAAGCCTCTAGGGCGGCGGCTAGGAGGGAAGAGTAGGGGGCAAGTCTTCCCCCCCCCTTCTGGAAGGTTCCCCTAGGGTTTCCCCTAGGGCTGGCCGGCTGGGCCTTTAGGGCCTTGTGCGCCTGGCCCAAAGTGGCCAGGGCACTTCCCCTTAAGCCCACGCAGGCCTCCGACAAGTGGGCCCACGTTGGTCCCACTCCGGAACCTTCTAGAACCTTCCGGTACAATACCGATAAACTCCGAAACGATTCCGGAATCCAAAAACTGCTTTCCTTTATATGAATCTTATTCTCCGGACCATTCCGGAACCTCTCGTGATGTCCTGGATCTCATCCGAGACTTCGAACTAAAACTCATAAACCAATTATCCATTCTATCCTAGCATCGATGCACTTTAAGTGTGTGACCCTACGGGTTCGAGAATATGCAGACATGATCTTCTATCAATAATCAACAGCGGGATCTGGAAACCCATATTGACTCCCACATATTCATCGATGATCATATCGGATGAACCACGATGTCAGGATTCAATTAATCCCGTATATGTATTCCTTTCGTCACACGATATTTTACTCGCCCGAGATTCGATCGTCGGTATCGGCATACCTAGTTCAATCTCGTTCACAGCAAGTACTTTACTCGTTCCGTAATCCGATATCACTTCGTGATTGACTCCTTAACCACATGCTTGCAAGCGGTGTTGATATCGATTACCGAGTGGGCCCGAAGTATATCTCTCCGACTTGGGACGGACAAATTCCATCTCGATACATACAACCCAACAAGTACTTTCCGATCACCTGAGAGACACCTTTATTATCACCCTCACATAGGATGACGTTTGATGACCTCAAAGCTTTCTTCCGATACCAGGGAGTTGTATTATCTCATGGTCTAAGGAATACAATACATGACATAAGAAAAGCTTCGCAAAGATGAACACGAAGACACGATCTAATTGCTCTGCTTTATTTGGGTCTGTCCATCATATCATTCTCCTAATGATATGACCTCATTATTAATTGACAACTCATGTCTATGGTTAGGAAACCTTAACCATCATTAATCAATGAGCTAGTCCATAGAGGCATACTAGGGACACGGTGTTGTTCATAAACCACACAAGTATTAAAGTTTCCGCTTAATACAATTCTAGCATGGAATATAAACATTATCATGAACAAGAATTATAATAATAACATCTTTATTATTTCCTCTAGGGCATAATTCCAACAGTCTCCCACTTGCACTAGAGTCAATAATCTAGTTTACATCTGGCAACAATCTAACACCCATGGCATCAAGGTGCTGATCATGTTTTGCTCGTGGAAGAGGTTTAGTCAACGGATCTGCGACATTCAGATCCGTATGTACTTTGCTAATCTTCAGATCTCCATCTGATATATAATCTCGAATTATATGGAAACGGCGGTTGATGTGCTTGGTCTTTGGATGATATCTTGGTTCCTTAGCCAGTGCTATGGCGCCAGTGTTGTCACACAATATCTCCAGTGGGTCCAAGGCATTTGGAACCACACCAAGCTCAGTGATGAAGTTTCTGATCCAAACTCCTTCACTTGATGCTTCTGAAGCAGCCATGTATTCCGCTTCTGTTGTAGATCCCGCGATCACGCTTTGCTTGCAGCTTCTCTAGCTCACAGCTCCACCATTCAAAATATAAACGTATCCTGTCTGAGATTTAGAATCATCCGGGTCGGTGCCGAAGCTAGCATCGACGTAACCCTTTACGACGAGCTCCTCATCACCTCCATAGACCAAGAACATTTCTTTAGTCCTATTTAAATACTTTAGGATGTTCTTTACGGCTGTCCAGTGTTCCACTCCTGGATCACTTTGGTATCTGCTCGTCAAACTAAGAGCATTGGACACATCCGGTCTAGTACATAGCATGGCATACATGATAGAACCTATGGCCGAGGCATATGGCACTTTGCTCATAGTATCTCTATCTTTTACCGTAGCTGGACACTGAGCCTTGCTCAATATCTTACCTGACAACATGGGCAATGAACCTTTCTTTGCTTTATCCATTCTGAACCTCTTCAGAACTTTGTCCAGGTATGTACTTTGGCTTAAAGCTATTAGGCGTCTTTCTCTATCTCTATAGATTTTGATGACTAATATATAAGCAGCTTCCCCTAGGTCTTTCATTGAAAAACATTTATTCAAATAACTCTTCACATCGTTAAGCATACCGATGTCATTTCCAATAATCAATATGTCATCCACATATAGTACTAAAAATGTCACCGAGCTCCCACTCACTTTCTTGTAGATACAAGCTTCGTAGCAATTTGGAACAAATCCAAAACTCTTGATCACTTGATCAAAACGAAGGTTCCAACTCCGAGATGCTTGCTTCAGTCCATAAATGGAACGCTGAAGTTTGCACACCTTATTAGCATCCTTAGGATCGACAAAACCTTCGGGCTGCATCATATACAACTCTTCATCAATGTTGCCATTGAGGAACGCAGTCTTGACATCCATCTGCCATATTTCATAATCATGAAACGCAGCAATTGCTAATAAAATCCGAATGGACTTAAACATCGCTACGGGAGAGAAAGTCTCATCGTAGTCAACACCTTGAACTTGCCGAAAACCTTTTGCGACGAGCCGAGCTTTATAGACAGTAACATTACCATCCGCGTCTGTTTTTTTCTTGAAAATCCATTTGCACTCAACGGCCTTACGGTCGCTAGGAGGGTCCACCAAAGTCCACACTTGGTTTTCGCTCATGGATCCCAATTCGGATTTCATGGCCTCTAGCCATTTTTCAGAGTCTGGGCTCATCATTGCTTCCTCATAGTTTGCAGGTTCACTGTTGTCTAACAACAAGACGGTTAAGACAGGGTTGCCATACCATTCAGGAGTGGTACGTGACCTTGTTGACCTGCGAAGTTCAGTAGTAGCATCGTTTGAAGTTTCATGATCCTCATCATTAGCTTCCTCTCTTGTTGGTGCAGATGGCACCGGAACAACTTCAGGTGCTGCGCTACTCTCCAACTCGAGAGAAGGTTCAATAACCTCGTCTAGCTCTACCTTCCTCCCACTCACTTCTTTCGAGAGAAACTCCTTCTCAAGAAAGGATCCGTTCTTTGCAACAAACACTTTGCCTTCGGATCTGTGGTAGAAGGTATACCCAATTGTTTCCTTAGGGTATCCTATGAAGACGCATTTCTCCGCTTTGGGTTTGAGCTTGTCCGGCATCAACTTCTTGACGTAAGCTTCGCATCCCCAAACTTTAAGAAATGACAACTTAGGTTTAGCACCAAACCATAGTTCATACGGTGTCGTCTCAAAGGATTTAGATGGTGCCCTATTTAAAGTGAATGCAGCGGTTTCTAATGCATAACCCCAAAATGATAACGGCAAATCTGTAAGAGACATCATTGATCGCACCATATCTAATAGAGTTCGATTCCGGCGTTCAGACACACCATTGCGTTGTGGTGTTCCGGGTGGCGTGAGTTGCGAAACGATTCCGCTTGCTTTAAGATGCGTGAGAAAATCATAACTCAAATACTCACCTCCACGATCGGATCGCAGAAATTTAATTTTCCTGTTACGATGATTTTCCACTTCGTTCTAAAATTCTTTGAACTTTTCAAACGTTTCAAATTTATGTTTCATTAAATAGATATACCCATATCTACTTAAGTCATCAGTAAAAGTGAGAAAATAGCGATATCCACCGCGCGTCGAAACACTCATTGGTCCGCACACATCGATATGTATGATTTCCAATAAGTCCGTTGCTCGCTCCATTATTCCGGAGAACGGGGTTTTGATCATCTTGCCCATGAGGCACGGTTCGCACGTGTCAAATGATTAAAAATCAAGAGACTCCAAAAGTCCATCAGAATGGAGTTTCTTCATGCGTTTTACACCAATATGACCTAGACGGCAGTGCCACAAATAAGTTGGATTATCACTATCTACTTTGCATCTTTTAGCCTCAATGTTATGGATGTGCGTTTCATTGCTTTCGAGATTCAGAAGAAATAAACCATTCACAACAGGTGCATGACCATAAAAGATGTTATTCATATAAATAGAACAACCATTATTCTCAGATTTAAATGAATAACCATCTTGCAATAAACACGATCCAGATATAATGTTCATGCTCAACGCAGGCACATAATAACATTTATTAAGGTTTAAAACTAATCCCGAAGGTAAAACTAAGGAGAACGTGCCGATGGCCATCACATCAACTTTTGATCCATTGCCAACGCGCATCGTCACCTCATCCCTTGCTAGCCGCCGTCTATTCCGTAGCTCCTGTTTCGAGTTACAAATATTAGCAACTGAACCAGTATCATATACCCAGGCACTACAACGAGCGCTAGTAAGGTAGACATCAATAACATGTATATCAAATATACCTTTAATGGTGCCAGCCTTCTTGTCCGCTAAGTACTTCGGACAGTTGCACTTCCAGTGACCCTTGACCTTGCAATAGAAGCACTCAGTGTCCGGCTTAGGTCCAGACTTGAGCTTCTTCTCAGCAGGGGCAACGCGCTTACCGCTGCCTTTCTTGAAGGATCCCTTTGCACCATTAGCTTTCTTAAAGCTAGTGGTCTTGTTGACCATCAACACATGATTGTCTTTCTTGATATCCACCTCCGCAGCTTTAAGCTTAGCGAAGAGCTCAGTGATCGTATCAGTGAATCCAATTTGATTGTGAGTAACTACAAAGCCTTTGTAGCTAGGAGGGAGTGATTGCAGAACTCTGTCAATCTTGAGCTCCTCTGGAATCTTGCAGTCCAGTTGCTCAAGGCGTTGAGTGTAGCCCGACATCTTAATGGCGTGCTCACTAACGGAACTCCCTTCCTCCATCTTGCAGTTAAAGAACTTCTCAGAGATCTCATATCTCTCAGAACGGGCTTGAGTCTGAAACATGGTTTTCAGTTCCTCAAGTATCTCATAAGGCCCGCGGTACTTCTCAAAACGATTTTGAAGTTTCGGTTCCATAGAAAACAGCATGGTACTCATAATCGCATCACAATCATCTCTGCGAGCATTGAAGTCAGCAAGTTCTTCAGTTTTCGCTGTTGCAGCAGGGGTGTCACCTAGCGCTTTGTCAAGTACATAAGCTTTTTGTCCGCCAGCAAGAATGATTCTCAGATTGCGGAACCAGTTGGTGAAGTTAGACCCATTGTTCTTAAGCTTTTCTTTCTCAGCAAACACGTTGAAGTTGAAGTTGGACTTAGCCATTTGATCTACAACATTGCAAGTACAATGTAGACTATGTTCATGATAACTAGTTCAACTTAATCAAATTACTAGATGAACTCCCACTAAATTCAACATCCCTCAAGTTGTTTAGTGAACACGATCCAAATTCACCACACCTAATCCGATCTTCACGAGAAGAGATATGGTTTCAATGGTGGACAACTAAGTGTCGATCATATCATTCATATGACTCATGTTTAACCTTTCGGTTCGTGTGTTCCGAGGCCATGTCTGTACATTCTAGGCTCGTCAAGTCAAACCCAAGTATTTCCGCGTGTGCAAAACTGGCTTGCACCCGTTGTATGTGAACGTAGAGTTTATAGCACCCGATCATCACGAGGTGCTTGAAAACGACGAACTTTCGCAACGGTGCATACGAGGGGAGAACACAATTTTATCTTGATCTTTAAGTGAGGAATCATCTTATAATGCTACCGTCGCGATCTAAGCATAATAAGATACATAAAAAGATAAACATCACATGCATATAATTTTATGTGACATGGTATAGCCAATCTCCGCGCCATGATCTCCATCTTGTCCGCGCCGGCATGATCTCCATCACTCCACCATGATTGCCTCCACCACGAATAGCAACTACAACTATTGCTAACTACTTAGCGATAAAGTAAAGCTATTACATGGCGTATAAGAAGTTGACACGCAGGTCATACACAATTATAAAGACAACCATATGGCTCCTGCCGGTTGTGAACTCATCGACATGCAAGTCGTGAAAGATTACAAAACATGATCATCGCATACATCTCAATTCATACACATCATGTCTTGGGCCATACCATATCACAAAACACTCCCTGCAAAAACTAGTTAGACGCCTCTACTTTGTTGTTGCATGTTTTACGTGGCTTATGGGAGTAACAAGCTAAGAATGATTCTTACCTACGAAAAGCCACAACGGTGATATTATGGTTGCTAACATCCGTTGTAAATCTCATGACTATTATAGTGAGAGAAACTAGCATCCACCAGCCGCATGTGTGGAACAAGCCACACGTCAAGTGCGGAGCCGGTCTCGCGAACGAGGTCGCGTAAAGTTGGCCTGGACCGCTTCGATCTCACTATGCCGCGCCATAAGAAGTACAAAACAAGAGGTTTGCAACAGAAAACATCAACGCCCGCAACAAGCATGTTGCGTTCTACTCGTGAAACACATCTACGCATAGATCTGGCTCTGATACCACTGAAGGGATTCGCAGCATAGTAAATCAAAAAATTTCCTACGGATGCGAACAAGAAAGCCAAGATCTAATCTAGGAGATGTAATCAACGAGAGAGGTAGATGAGATCTTCATACCCTTGAAGAAATCGCACAGCGGAAACGTTCAACAGAACGTGGTTGACGTAGTCGTACTCGCCGTCTCCTCCTCGCGATCCGATCCGATCCTACGCCGCAAGTGGCGGCGCCTCCGAGAGATGCACACGTACGGTGCAGCGACGTCTCCTCCTTCCTTGGTCCAGCAAGTATGGTGGAGAGATAGATTGGATCTGCAGCACGACGGCGTGGTGCTTATGGTGGAGAGTTTCTGCGGCAGGGCTTCGCCTACACACAGTCGCGAGAGAGAGAGGTGGAGGGGCAGCAGTTGGCCGGTGGCTAGGGTTGGAGTAGGAGGGGGCTGCGCCCCTGCCCCCCTTTATATGGGGGGCAGGCCGACTGCTGCACCGTAGGCCCAAAGTGGCCAGGGCACTTCCCCTTAAGCCCACGCAGGCCTCCGACAAGTGGGCCCACGTTGGTCCCACTCCGGAACCTTCTAGAACCTTCCGGTACAATACCGATAAACTCCGAAACGATTCCGGAATCCAAAAACTGCTTTCCTTTATATGAATCTTATTCTCCGGACCATTCCGGAACCTCTCGTGATGTCCTGGATCTCATCCGAGACTCCGAACTAAAACTCATAAACCAATTATCCATTCTATCCTAGCGTCGATGCACGTTAAGTGTGTGACCCTACGGGTTCGAGAATATGCAGACATGATCTTCTATCAATAATCAACAGCGGGATCTGGAAACCCATATTGGCTCCCACATATTCATCGATGATCATATCGGATGAACCACGATGTCAGGATTCAATTAATCCCGTATATGTATTCCTTTCGTCACACGATATTTTACTCGCCCGAGATTCGATCGTCGGTATCGGCATACCTAGTTCAATCTCGTTCACAGCAAGTACTTTACTCGTTCCGTAATCCGATATCACTTCGTGATTAACTCCTTAACCACATGCTTGCAAGCGGTGTTGATATCGATTACCGAGTGGGCCCGAAGTATATCTCTCCGACTTGGGAGGGACAAATTCCATCTCGATACATACAACCCAACAAGTACTTTCCGATCACCTGAGAGACACCTTTCTTATCACCCTCACATAGGATGACGTTTGATGACCTCAAAGCTTTCTTCCGATACCAGGGAGTTGTATTATCTCATGGTCTAAGGAATACAATACATGACATAAGAAAAGCTTCGCAAAGATGAACACGAAGACACGATCTAATTGCTCTGCTTTATTTGGGTCTGTCCATCATATCATTCTCCTAATGATATGACCTCATTATTAATTGACAACTCATGTCTATGGTTAGGAAACCTTAACCATCATTAATCAATGAGCTAGTCCATAGAGGCGTACTAGGGACACGGTGTTGTTCATAAACCACACAAGTATTAAAGTTTCCGCTTAATACAATTCTAGCATGGAATATAAACATTATCATGAACAAGAATTATAATAAGAACATCTTTATTATTTCCTCTAGGGCATAATTCCAACACCTGTTGCGCCGCCGCCTCCGTCCATGCGTACATCGGCAGGCTCTCGATGCAGAGCCGGACATGCTGGCGCAGGTTGACCTGCTCAGCCCCATCCTCCAGGCGCCAGGGGCGAATGTGAATGCGGTGCCCCTCGAAGGGGAACTCCTGGCGAGCAACGGCCGTCGTCCGGTGGTGAGGGTGGATGAAGCGGATGAGGAACGGCTCCGGAAAGTGCTCAGTGATGCAGAGATCCTCCGGCAACGCGCCCGAGACGGTGGCGATGGCGCGTTCCATGATGGCCAGGGCATCCCTCCCTGGCGCCCGCTCGAACCAGGCGTAGGCGGCGTTCGACAGCAGCGACGCCGCCTCCGCGTTCATCTCCGGCGTCGCATGGATGACCACGAAGTCCTCCGCTGGGCGAGGAAGGTCGGGAAGACGCATCATCGCCCCGGCAGCAGGGCGCGGCGGAGCAGGAGCCCGAGGTTGAGGCCGAGCAGGAGCCGCCGGACGAGGCGGAGCAGGTGCCGCAGGACGAGGCTGGGCAGGGGCTGTAGGACGAGGCGGAGCAGGAGCAGCCGGACGATGCGGAGGCCGGAGAGCAGCAGCGTCCCCTTCCCGAGGCTGGCGGCGGGCGGGGGCAGGGGAAGCTGTGGAAGGCGCAGGCTCTGGCTCAGCTGGATGGCAGCAGTGGAAGGCTCGGTGACCCGAACGGAAGCAGCGCCTGCACTTGATTGGGTCTCGACACTGGCTAGCTCGGTGCCCATGCCGCCCTTTGTAGAGGCAGCGAAAGCACCTGCCAAGCAGCCAGGCTGGAGGAGGTCGCTGGACCGGCGTAACTCGCCCTCTTGAAGGCAGCAAAGCTGTGCGGCGCGGCGGAGGGGATGGCTGCCCTTCCCATCGGCCATGAATTCCCTGAGAACCCGCCTCGAGCCCAGCGCGCGACCCCTGCCCATCTTGCAAAAGCTGGACAGCAGGACTGGAGGAGGACGCAGCTGCATTAATGGCGCGGCTCAAGCCCGCCCACCCTCCCGCAGCATTGAAGCGGTCCGAGGGGCGCCCAGGTGGCACCCGGTCGGTCAGCAGGCGCAGCACCTCCGGAGGGGTTTCAGGCACCTCTTCGACGCTTGGAGATGGCGCAAAGCGCGGCGGCGGCGGCGGGGTTTCCAGATCGAGATCTGCAACAGGGGACAGGATGCTCGGAATGATTACCTGGGGAACGAAGCCTGGCGGCAGCTGTGCCGGCGGCGGAGGCAGGAGGCAGGGGAGAGCCACAGCGGCGGCTCTGACGGAGGAAGGGGTGGCGGGGGCTGCGGCGGCGAAGGCCGGAGCAGCGCGTCGCCCACGAGTCGCCAACGGGCGGTTCCAGTCCTCCATCGTCCACATTAATGTTGCACTGTCATTCTTGTCTACTCTATGCTTGTTGAGTTCCTTATGTTACCATCCATCTGATGTTACTGCTCCTTTGCTAACTTAATGTAGGCGAATCTGAAGTGTGAAGATGATTCGGCGAGCATGCCGGCTGGCTGGTGGCGGAGCAGTGAGAAGGCTGGTGGCGATTCAGCGAGCTGGCCGGCAGGCAGCAGAGCAGCGAGAAGGCTTTTTTTAACCATAGCGAGAAGGCTGGCAGACCCAAGAATGTAGATACATGTTGTTCTACTTGTATGCTGTAGTATAATAAGAAATGTTGTTGTACTGGTGGACCCACGCTTAATAATTAATATAATAGGAAATGGAGACATTAGTAGTGCGCTCTTTTTTTTAAATGGCAAAAAACTTACCACCGGCGAAGCAGGTAGCTAGCTAGCTCGCCAGTGATATAAGCTATCCCTGGCGCATATCTCTATTCGTCGGTGAAATATATTATCCCCGGCGAATTTTAGGTATTCGCCAGCAGTAGAGTATGTTACCGCCGGCGAACAAAAAAATGCGCCAGGGATATGAATTACCGCCGGCATGAGAGTAGCTGGCGCACCGAAATGCGCCGGCGGTAGTCATTTTTAGTGCGCCGGTGGTAGGCTTTTCTCTACTAGTGATATATACAAGCAAAAGGGTGCCAAACATGTCCAGGCACACACATCCACATAGTCTCATACATCATACATCACACATACCAAATGGTTCCATACAGACCATACAACATAGATGCGCAAAAGGGAGTAACTAACAACTACGCGGCAACCTACGTGAGAGAGGTAGGGCGGTGGAACCTACTCGTCGCTGCTAACGTGGGGGACAACCTCCTCGGGGTCCTCCTCACTAGGAGTCTCGGGAGCGTAGAAGTCCATGATAGCGTTGCGGTCATGACCGCTCTCGCTACCACAGTCGTCGTCGTCAGTGCTCGCGGGCTCCTCGTCAAAGGCCTCCTGGTGGTCGTCGTCGCGGTCAAGTACCGCCTCATTCTCCTTGCGGAGCTCGGCGGTCTCCTCCTCTAGCTCGGACACGTGAGTCTCAAGAGAGGCCAAGTGGTCCTCCAACTCGCGGACGCGCTGCCTAAGAGCCCTGTTCTTCTTCACGATCTTCCTCTAGGCAGCGAGGAGACGGTGACGAGAGAAAATGGACTCGTGAAGGTCCTCACGAAGGACAACTGATACATCTCCAACGTATCTATAAGTTTTGATGCCCCATGCTTGTTTTTACACCATTTGCCTACTGTTTTGTTACACTTCGTGGCACTTTAATGCATTTTCCGGAACTAACCTACTAACAAGTCGCCATAGTGCCAGTTCCCTGTTTTCTGCTGTTTTTGTGTTTCAGAAGTGCTACACAGGAAATATTCTCGGAATTGGACGAAACAAGTTCCTGAAGTCTTATTTTCCCCGGAAGCTTCCAGAGATCCAAAGAGGAGTTGGAGGGGGGCCACGAGGGCCCCACACACCAGGGCGGCGCGGCCTGGCCCCTGGCCGCGCCCCCTATGTGTGAGAGCTCCGCGGTCCACTTCTGACGATGCCCCTTCACCTATAAAGACCCCCCGACGGAAAAAACCTAAGTACCCGATCACTTTTCCAGAACACATCGCGATCCGCCGCCGCCATCGACCCAAAGATCGGGAGGGTCCAGAAGCTCTTCCCGGCACCCTGCCGGAGAGGGGAATCACCACCGGAGGTCTTCTTCATCGCCATGCTTGGCTCCAGAGCGATGAGTGAGTAGTCTACCTTGGACTATGGGTCCATAGCAGTAGCTAGATGGTTGTCTCCTCCACCATGTGCTTCATGTTTAGATCTCATGAGCTGCCCTACATGATTGAGATCACCGTTATGTAATTCTACATGTTTGGTTTGTTGGGATCCGATGAATATTGGTGTTATGATTGAGTTGCTATACTGAAATATATCTTATGTTATCTCTATGTTGTTTATGATCTTGCATGCTCTCCGTTGTTAGTAGTTATCTTGGCCGAGTAGTTGCTAGTGATTCCAAGAGGGGGTATTTATGCTCGATAGTGGGTTCATGCCTCTATTTAACCTCGGGGAGTGACAGAAACCTCTAAGGTTGTAGATGTGTTGTTGCTACTAGGGAGAAAACAACATTCATATGCTCGAGGGCATATGCTTTGTTTACATTACACACTTTGCTTAATGCAATTATCTATTGTTCACAACTTAATACTCATGGGGTGTTCGGAGGATATCCCCGCGAGTGGATTATTAGTCATAGATGCAGTTGGATGGCGGTCTATGTATTTTGTTGTAATGCCCAGAGTAAATCGCATAGTGATCTTCTTAACATATCACGTTTATCTTTATTCTATCAATTGCCCAACTGTAATTTGTTTACCCAACATGTGTTATTTATCTTATGGAGAGACACCACTAGTGAACTGTGGACCCCGGTCCTATTTCCATCATATTGCTATCACCTGTTTACTTTACTCGCACTGTTTACTTTACTCGCATACTTTCACTGCTTTCCACTCGATACGCTCATACCCTTTGTTTCAAGCAAACCGGTGAGATTGACAACCTCATCGCAAGTTGGGAACAAAGTAATTGGTTGTGTTGTGTGCAGGTTCCACATTGCTGCTAGCAAAGCAAAGCTTAGACGAGGCGCCATATATAAATTGTCCGAAGCTGTCGCGAAGCTTGCAAGCATCACCTTCAGTCGTTGGTCTCTCCTCTCCTGATCGATAAACCTTGGTTTCTTAACTCAGGGAAAATCTTGCTGCTATATTCATCACACCTTCCTCTTGGGGTTCCCAACGGGCTGGCCATCAAACAGCATCAACAACTAGCTCCAGCCCTCTCTCGTCGGTGACCATACGGACGTGGTCCAGCTGCTCCTGAGTGTGGTGCAGTGATACGTCTCCAACGTATCTATAATTTTTGATGCTCCATGCTTGTTTTTACACCATTTGCCTATTGTTTCGTTACACTTAGTGGCACTTTTATGCATTTTCCGGAACTAACCGATTAACGAGTTGCCACAGTGCTAGTTTCCTGTTTTCTGCTGTTTTTGTGTTTCAGAGTGATACACAGGAAATATTCTCGGAATTGGACGAAACAAGTTCCTAAAGTCTTATTTTTCCCGGAAGCTTCCAGAGATCCAAAGGAGAGTCGGAGGGGGGCCACCAGGGCCCCACACGCAGGGGCGGCGCGGCCAGGCCCTGGCCGCGCGGGCCCCGCATGAGGGCGCCTGGCTCCTCCTCTGACGGCGCCCCTTCACCTATAAAGACCCCCCGACGGAAAAAACCTAAGTACCCGATCAGATTTCCAGAACACATCGCGATCCGCCGCCACCGTCGACCCGAAGATCGGGAGGGTCCAGAAGCTCTTCCCGGCACCCTGCCGGAGAGGGGAATCGCCACCGGAGGTCTTCTTCATCGCCATGCTTGCCTCCGGAGCGATGAGTGAGTAGCCTACCTTGGACTATGGGTCCATAGCAGTAGCTAGATGGTTGTCTTCTCCACCATGTGCTTCATGTTTAGATCTCATGAGCTGCCCTACATGATTGAGATCACCGTTATGTAATTCTACATGTTTGGTTTGTTGGGATCCGATGAATATTGGTGTTTATGATTAAGTTGCTGTACTGAATTATATCTTTTGTTATCTCTATGCTGTTTATGATCTTGCATGCTCTCCGTTGTTAGTAGCTATCTTGGCCGAGTAGTAGCTAGTGACTCCAAGAGGGGGTATTTATGCTCGATAGTGGGTTCATGCCTCTATTTCACCTGGGGGAGTGACAGAAACCTCTAAGGTGGTAGATGTGCTGTTGCTACTAGGGAGAAAACAACATTCATATGCTCAAGGGCATATGCTTTGTTTACATTACACACTTTGCTTAATGCAATTATCTGTTGTTTGCAACTTAATACTTCTAGGGTGTTCGGATTGATATCCCCGGGAGTGGATTATTAGTCATAGATGCAGTTGGATGGCGGTCTATGTATTTTGTTGTAATGCCCAGAGTAAATCTCATAGTGATCTTCTTGACATATCACGTTTATCTGTATTCTATCAATTGCCCAACTGTAATTTGTTTACCCAGCATGTGTTATTTTATCTATGGAGAGACACCACTAGTGAACTGTGGACCCCGGTCCTATTTCCATCATATTGCTATCACCTGTTTACTTTACTCGCACTGTTTACTTTACTCGTACTGTTTACTTTACTCGCATACTATATTGTTTTCCACTCGATACGCTCATAACCTTTGTTTCAAGCAAACCGGTGAGATTGACAACCTCGCAAGTTGGGAACAAAGTATTTGTTTGTGTTGTGTGCAGGTTCCGCGTTGCTGCTGGCCGAAGACGAGTCAACAAGTATCGTTCACGGCGCCCTTGTTGGAGTGTCACTAAGCCAGTCCGCATCACCTTCAGTCGTCATTGTCTCTCCTCTCCTGATCGACATTAAACCTTGGTTTCATAACTGAGGGAAGACTAGCTGCTATACTCATCATACCTTCCTCTTGGGGTTCCCAATGGGCTGGTTATGCACCACGCACAAGGACAGTCTGCTCCCACGTCAACCACGCGTAATCAAAGGGATCAGCTAGTTTTCTGGCGCTGTTGCCGGGGAGGAAGAGAAGACTTCTGCGAGGGGAGTTTTTCGCACGCACATCCTTTACTTTGTTATTGCTTTGCTTTACTTTATTTATTTTACCTGCATTGCTTTATATCAAAAACCCAAAAAAAAAATTAGAATCCTTGGTAGTTGTTATTTCTTTACTTTAGTTTATCATGTTGATCCCTAAGTACGTTCTGGAGGACCTCTCAGTAGGTAGTGGTTCGATTATTGGCAAAAGCAACATTGAGGAGTTCTTTAAACACATTAGTATGCATAAGGAAGTTGAGAAAAAGTCTTTGGTTGAGCTAGCTCCTAGTTATGAAGTTGCTTCTGCTCATTTAGTTCACATGTTAGAAGCTAGGTTTGCTAGTCCTAATCCTTTTATGCAATATATGTTCCTTAAGCTTCATGAAATTGAGGATCCCGAAAAGAAAGCTTTTATCTTGGAAACTTTGCGCATAGAATTTAAAGATGTTGCAAGTGAGGCTAGGAAAGTTTTTAAGAAGTTTAATAAGCTTGGCTCACCTGTAGCTGTTGTTGGTACACCCGATGATTTTAAAGTACCAATACCTTATGAACTTATAGGAATTCATGATGCTTGGGAAAAGAATTCCAGTTGGATTTGCCCTGAAAATCCTTTCGATGAAAGTAGTGTGCCAAAGCGTGATCATAAAGGATTATCAAAAACCCAGTTGAACACATTTTCCTTCATAGTTGAAAAGATCTCTGCAGATGAGCTTGACGCTTCATCTATTGATATTACTTGATTCGCAATTTTCTGCGCCTAGCTCAAAGACGTTAAAGAAAAGCACTCTTGGGAGATAACCCAATTTTTTCTTTTCAGTAATTTTTCTTTTATTTGAGTCTTGGAAGTCATTACTACTGTAATGACCGCTCCTTATCTTGTTTATTTCGTTTTTGTGCCAAGAAAAGCCTCTAATTCGAGTGAGGTAAAGATTTGGGGATGTTGCTGTCCTGAAACTGTTTTCGGTGCTGCACCGTAAAAATTCGTGAAAATTCTCTGTTTATCTTTTGGACCTGCTATTTCTTGTGCATATGCCCCAGGTTATATCCAAACGTTTTTTAGTTGAACACTTTTTGATTTGAGCAACATAAAATCCCTAAAAAATTCGACCTTTGTCAGCTGTTCAGTTTTGACAGATTTCTGCCAATATTTGTGTTTGCCACTTTATCGCTTTCTTTTGAGTTCTTTTGATCACGGAACTTTTGGGGAGGTTGCTACAGTAGTATTTACTATATATGTGGTGGTTTTGAGTTGAAACCTGAAGCAAATAGAGGATTGATTATATGTTATGCTTGCACTAATGTTGCTAATAGAATTGTGTTTAGTTTTGTATGAAGGAAGTTTTCAAGTGTAGGGATTGGAGAATGATGAGATGAGTTGAAGAATGGACAAAAGCTCAAGCTTGGGGATGCCCATGCATCACCCCAAGAAATATCCAAGAAGTACAAGCGTCAAAGCTTGGGGATGCCCCCGAGGCACCCCTTCTTCATCGGCAAAAATCAGGTCACCTTTCAAAACACTATATTTTTATTGCTTTATGCACTATGTGTTTTTCTTGGAGCATCAGTTGTTTTAGTTTTCTTAGTTAGTTTAGTTTGTTTGTTTGCTGCAATAAATGGTTGGACCCCAACAAATTTTCTTTGGAGGAGATGTACTCGTTTTCATTTGCAAAGAACGCTCTAGTTTTCACTCTTATTAAAAATTGAGTGTTCTTCTTTTTCTGCTACTGCTTTTGGTTTTCATTTTCGCCTTGATTTACGTTCAGACCTTGCCATATCTTTTCATCAAGGTGTATTTTTGCCTCTGATTTTTATTGGTTTTCATCAAAAGAGGTGTGTTTAAAAATTTCAAATGGTGTTGGAAAAGAGAAAAAGCTTTGTGCAAAATAGTGGTACAAGAAGGAGCTTGTGTAGACTGCGGCTTAGGCTTTTTCATGTCATGCTTGATATCTTTTTGATAGTATGCTTAGTGGTTTTGCTGTAGCATGACTTGTCTCAAATAACTGAGATTGCTTAATGAGCCTTTGAAAAAATCATGCGTTGTTTTTATTGTATGGAAGCATTATTTTGGTTTTCTCCTTGATGCTTTATTTGGGTTGACTTGGCGCATGCTCACACATGTTAGACTCTTACAAAGTCGCCAATAGCCTCTATGATCATTTAGTTTTTGACTTTTGATGCCATATTATGCTTCTTTTAATGTCACTTTGTCGCTCTGCATTATTATGGCCATTATTGCTCTCTTAGTTGGTCGCTCCCAGTCTTTTGCTAGCCCTCGCCTTGTACTGAGTATGAGCTCTACTCGTGCATCCAACTCCTAAAATCCTTAGTTTTCCAAAGTGTCCACCATACATACCTACTAGCAATTTGCTATTCCAAGTAAGTTTGACTTGCTTTTATTTTCTCTTCAAATTAAACTCTTACCAGTGTTATGCGAAATTCGGTCAGTAAAGCTCTCACGAACCGGAAGGCACACTTTACTTTTTCCTGTTCTTAAAAATTTGACATTGTGGTCTCTTATGTTGAGTTGTTATGCTTGCAAGTTGTAAGTTGGATTCTAGCCCATCCATGCTGTCATGGGGCAAGCTTTCAACATTGCACTTCTTATTTGAGTTGATATCGTGATCTTTTGTCTATGGATGCCCATGGTGTGAAATGAATTGGGAATCTTGTAGGGATCATGGAGTTTGTATATGTGTTAGGGAAACGCCGGGTCGCCAATCTAAGCCATGCATAATTCATGGTGGAAATTTGCAGCATACCCATGGTGAACATTCGACGACGCATCTCACAATAAAAAGCTAAACAAAAGGCAAATAAAAGAGATGTCGAGGTGTTCATTGTCTGCTTGTCCTGTCATTTTGGTGTGGGCTTGTTCCATGTCATCGGGCACGGAGGTACCCCATTGGCGGTTCTCAATGATATGCATATACTTACAATGACAAGAGCCTTGCTTGGGACTCTAAGTAAAGTAGCATGAGTTTTGGGTACTCGTATTCACGGGGCACGAGGTCTTCAACTTATGATTTGTCAAGCATATGCATCATAATTGTTCTCGCATTAACTCTAACCATTCAAGATGCTTATGATGGGGGCAATGAGAGCTCAAAGCCGGTAAGTACCATAATTTTTGAAGGTTATAAAACTTGCAATCACTGCTTCCCTCTGCGAAGGGCCTTTCTTTTACTTTTATGTTGAGTCACCACCTTCTTTCTTTATGCACCATTAAGAGAGCATAGTTGTCATTCTTAGTGTGATATGCATTGTCCCAAAGTTCATTGATTGATTCATATTGTTGGTTTCACTTGTTCTTAAATTATTTGTATCTAGTCGCCCTTTTAAACTTGAAGGTGTCCTATGCATTTATGTTTTGCTCTCTTTGAAGGACAAGCTGAAAACCATTTGTATGTTTTTCCTTATGATTTGAACACACGTTTGACTTTCATTGTTTCATTTTCATGATCTTTTGTTTGTGTTCATTTGCATGTTTACAACATGGTTGCTAAGTTCTTTATGTCAAGATTATATCTTCATGCCCATGTTTTAAGTTCTTATGATCCCAGCTCACCAATGCTTACATATATGATCAATATTGTGTAGGTGCATGTCACCTCAAAAATTATTCTTTGTTATCACTTACCTACTCGAGGACGAGCAGGAGTTAAGCTTAGGGATGCTTGATACGTCTCCAACGTATCTATAATTTTTGATGCTCCATACTTGTTTTTACACCATTTGCCTATTGTTTTGTTACACTTAGTGGCACTTTTATGCATTTTCCAGAACTAACCTATTAACGAGTTGCCACAGTGCCAGTTTCCTGTTTTCTGCTGTTTTTGTGTTTCAGAGTGATACACAGGAAATATTCTCGGAATTGGACGAAACAAGTTCCTGAAGTCTTATTTTTCCCAGAAGCTTCCAGAGATCCGAAGGAGAGTCGGAGGGGGGCCACCAGGGCCCCACATGCAGGGGCGGCGCGGCCAGGCCCCTGGCCGCGCGGGCCCCGCGTGAGGGCGCCTGGCTCCTCCTCTGACGGCGCCCCTTCGCCTATAAAGACCCCCCGACGGAAAAAACCTAAGTACCCGATCAGATTTCCAGAACACATCGCGATCCGCCGCCACCGTCGACCCGAAGATCGGGAGGGTCCAGAAGCTCTTCCCGGCACCCTGCCGGAGAGGGGAATCGCCATCGGAGGTCTTCTTCATCGCCATGCTTGCCTCCGGAGCGATGAGTGAGTAGTCTACCTTGGACTATGGGTCCATAGCAGTAGCTAGATGGTTGTCTTCTCCACCATGTGCTTCATGTTTAGATCTCATGAGCTGCCCTACATGATTGAGATCACCGTTATGTAATTCTACATGTTTGGTTTGTTGGGATCCGATGAATATTGGTGTTTATGATTAAGTTGCTGTACTGAATTATATCTTTTGTTATCTCTATGTTGTTTATGATCTTGCATGCTCTCCGTTGTTAGTAGCTATCTTGGCCGAGTAGTTGCTAGTGACTCCAAGAGGGGGTATTTATGCTCGATAGTGGGTTCATGCCTCTATTTCACCTGGGGGAGTGACAGAAACCTCTAAGGTGGTAGATGTGCTGTTGCTACTAGGGAGAAAACAACATTCATATGCTCAAGGGCATATGCTTTGTTTACATTACACACTTTGCTTAATGCAATTATCTGTTGTTCGCAACTTAATACTTCTAGGGTGTTCAGATTGATATCCCCGGGAGTGGATTATTAGTCATAGATGCAGTTGGATGGCGGTCTATGTATTTTGTTGTAATGCCCAGAGTAAATCTCATAGTGATCTTGACATATCACGTTTATCTCTACTAGTCATCAACCCGTGCATCCGCACGGGGTAACATTTATGATGTTTTTATTGGGCATCTCTATGGTGAGAAATTATGAGAGAGACATTCTGTATGCTTGGATGCTTGATGCCTCCAAAACACCTAACATTGAAATAAGAGGTGATGAAGAATGCAATTGCAGATTTGCATGCTTTATATGCAAATCATGACAAACTGAAGAAAGAAGAGCTCCTTCTGCTCACATATTTATTAATTCCCTTATCACATGGTAATATGTGTGATCCTGGTCAAATGAAATCGACAAATGCAAAATTGTTTCAACACATACACATCTATGCCACAAATAGTATTTTGGTAAGTATATCAGATGGGTACAACATATTTTAAAAAGGTGTACTGCAATTTTTATTTTGCCATAGGATTATATGTTTTTGTTGCTTGGCTTGCTTAGGAAAGTGAACAACGGAACCATAACATTATTTTGGACAAACTTCTTCATCACACGCTAACCCATCACCATATATACACCAGAACCACACCATTAGGCTTCTGTTGTCCGACCTAGTTCCCAAGAGTGTCTTTCAAATTATTTGGTATATATGCTCTCTTTTCTAGATTGAACATAAAAACTTTGAAGGAGTGTATTTTTATTAGTATAGTAAGAGAGAAATATACAAAGCATGGCTGGACAGGTCAATATCATGACGTGGACCGTTGTAAGCTCTATAGTTTAAAAATCAATTGCGTTCGTACATAAGTTTCTACAAATATTTATTCAATTTAACAATAAAAGCTGTAAAAAGATAACTTCGACCCACAAAATATGGGCTACATTTTACAACTATTGAGCTTGTTCTCTCTTTTGCTTGCTTGCTTGCGTGTCCACATGGTACCTACGTTGGTACACCTGTTATAATTCCTTCTGGCAAATTTCATTTGAGCTTGAAATAACCACAAAAATTTGGATGCTACAAATTGAAGTCGAGAAATTGGATGATTTGCATATACAATACCATAACAAAAAATATAATCGATTGGAACTATTATATTATCATGTTGAAATGGGTGAAAAATAATATTAGTTGAGATGCACAAAAGTCAACAAAAAATAGTATTTATCTTAAGGAGGCCTATCTGGAAGCTGTATATAATTATGATCCGAGCACCTGCGTCAAACACCCTATGTACACCAAATTCGGATCAACTTGCAAAACTAATACCATACCAAAAAAGAAGAAGTTATACATTTTGATTCTTAAATTTAATGTAATGAACTGTAGATGTATATGAACAATTATTCGATAAACAAACCTACTGATGTTGATCATTCGTATACGCAAGCCAGGTCCTTCCGAAGTTACCACTATCAAATGTGAGGATTTGTACCAGCCAACCAATAATTACTAAAAACCTGCAATTTTATTATTACGATATAATTTTTTGTAATAATATTGCCAATGGATTACTTTAAGAAACTATTGAGTGATGAAAGAATAAAATGGATTTGGGTGTCACCAAGCGCAGGCTCTTCCTAGTCCACCCCTCCAGAGCGTTTCCTTTCAACATAAATAAAACACTGTTTTATTCAGACACCTATCCGACATGAGCGAGTTTTGTCTGGCTCCTGCAAATTGATGCCAGCTTGAGATCAATCTTATTAGCCTGAAGAAGAAATGTATAAGGCTTGAGCTCCTTGTTTAATTTTTCTTTATCTCAACCTAAGATGTGTTAATTTGATTGGTCGTTACCTCTAGAGACCTTTTACAGTATTCTTGTATCTTCATAGTTCCTAGATTGTTATGACTCTTATCTAGAGGTGTTTACTTTACTCGCACTATTTACTTTACTCGTACTGTTTACTTTACTCGCGTACTATATTGTTTTCCACTCGATACGCTCATAACCTTTGTTTCAAGCAAACCGGTGAGATTGACAACCTCATCGCAATTTGGGAACAAAGTATTTGTTTGTGTTGTGTGTAGGTTCCGCGTTGCTGCTGGCCGAAGATGAGTCAACAAGTATCGTTAACGGCGCCCTTGTTGGAGTGTCACTAAGCCAGTCCGCATCACCTTCAGTCGTCATTGTCTCTCCTCTCCTGATCGACATTAAACCTTGGTTTCTTAACTGAGGGAAGACTAGCTGCTATACTCATCATACCTTCCTCTTGGGGTTCCCAACGGGCTGGTTATCCACCGCGCACAAGGACAGTCTGCTCCCACGTCAACCACACGTAATCAAAGGGATCATGCAGCAGGGCCTCCGTGTGGCAGAAGTGGCGGCTGAAGGGAGTGTGAGCGGCGGCCTGGTAGGGAAGGCCATCGGAGTCGACCCTCCTGTAGTGCTAGTAGCGGGTACCAAGTAACTCGTCGTAGTGGAGGTGGACGAGGCGCGAGATGGCGTGTCACAGAACACGCACCAGGCCATCGCCCCAAGTGCGCTCAATCACCTCGAAGGTGAACTCCGGAGAAGTCGGCGGGACCTCCTTCCCGCGGACCTGGCAAACCACCTGGTAGGCCAGCTCCCGGGTACCCTCCTCGAAGAGGCGGTAGCCACGCACCTCGGGACGCGGGCGTCCGAGACGCGTGACCAACTCCACCAAGTCGTGCTCAAAGATAAGCACGTCCTCGTGGGTGCCGATCTGATGGTGTGCAGTAGGAGCGTCCATCTACACAAATTTTTGAGTAGAGTTAATTAGTGACTTACCCAAGTGTGCAAGATTTTATACATAAGTAAAAACTTAAATTAGGATGCAAGTAAATAAAGATGCTTAAAGAATAAGGGAAGAGATGAGAGCAATATATATTTACCTTTGATATATATAGCCATCTCTTTTATTTTTAGAAAATAGTTTTCGATCCGGTCTAACGCCCATGCTAAACTAGGGTCTCCTAAGGTCAGGATAGCTCTGATACCAACTCTGTGGGGACCCTGGCTTACCACCCGGGGTTCCCGTTATGCATACAATTCACGGTCCCAGGAAGACCATCGTCAATCCAAATAACCGAGTTGGCATTTCAGATTACATCATCCATTACATAACGAGTCTTAAAGTCTTACATAGGCCGCTTGGCCGAATACAAATGCCACGCAGGGCAAGTTCAACTGACACACTTCTTAATAGATAGCAGCGGGATACATGCAGCGTAGCTGACCTAGGTCAGGCCTACTACCCTATAGGCGACTGACTGGGAAACGATCCTAATTCGCACCGGCGTCGTCGTAACCATCATCATCCTCCTCAAAGTCGTCTCCAAAGTCTGGTTAAGTTAATAGCCAGGGACAAAGCCGTGAGTACATTTTGGAATTGTACTCGCAAACCATCTAAGGAGAAAGTATTCACATGCTATTTGGCTGTAGCAAGGTTAGGCTTGTTTTGAAGTGGTCCTATGCTAACAAGTTTTCTCTTGTCGATATAGCATGTCATATGACATCTCTATATCTTTGTTGAAAAACATTTTTGAAAACAAGATTTTTATCAAAATGTCTAGGAAAGGGGGATACTCCTTTTATGCTGCAAGAAAACCGTGGTCAATCAAACATGACCATTCCCCAACTCCTCGGCAGTACCCTCCAGGTACTCCAAACCACACCCGTGCCACAGTCGTACACTCCAAGTACTCTGTCCGGCACAACTCCATTTTTCTAAAAACATTTTATGAAACCAAAACTTGACATTGGGCAATGTAGTGATCTTTACAACCGTCTATGACCGAGGACTCAGCTATTCGAATAGGTTTACACTCTGCAGAGGTTGTACACTTTACCCACAAGATTCAATAAATCCACCGGGATACCATGAAGGACCGTCATACACAAGTATGCGGGGTTCGGATAATCGAACAGAGTCTTCCATCTATCTAGCTTAGTACGGGTGCCTGCCCTGTGGAGTTAACCTCCCCGGCAAACTCTGGCAGCCTACCTCCATCATCTCGAGTGTAGCTCCAGTGCCACGGCGGAAGAACCCAAGTGTCTTCCGGATGGGTAGCCTATTGGCGGGCCCGTTACGCTGTTGCCCACCACTTGCGACAACCCAGATTCCGGGGTCCTACAAACCCTTATATAGTGTGAGGCTCCCCGCACTAACGCAAATAAACTTCAAACTAAGCCCCGTCCCATACCGGGGTGATGTGGTTGCACGGGTTAATTGTTCTGAGCGACTACAAAGAAACACCAATGTCTTTTTACTAAACCACCAATTCCTTTGTCTTCCAAGCCCAACTCCATTTGTCCAAAACCATTTTGAAAACATTTCAGTGGAGTAGATGCTACTCCAAGGTTTTCGAAAGCATTTTCGAAACTTTTCTGAGAGTTTTCCCATCCTAGAGTTTTTGGCTCCACTAAAAGTTTTCCAAAGACTTTGATGCTAACCATCAAGTCTCTAACATAGAGGTGTTGAATAGGTGTCAAGGGTGTCATCTTTATAGATGATAACAAGTAGACTTGTGGAGCTAAGCCGTCAACTATTGCTATATAGAGAATAATAGCAATATAGAAAACAATGCATATTAAGAAAATAGTAGTAAAACAATGCAAAGTGAATTAGTAGGATTCAGGTATGCAACAAGTAGATGGCTTGCCTTGAGTGGCTTGTCCCTGATCTCCTTCTTCTTGGTATTCAAAGATTTCCCCCTCCTCCGTACACTCGTCGTTTGATTCTATCGCCGGAAAAATCAACAACACACAATAAGCATACATGCATACATGATTCACACCCAAGACATGCAACACACAACTCAATCATTGAGTATCAGAAACAAAGATGTTCAGATATCTAAATCAATAACTATTTTTACAAAAGAATATACCACCCTAATAATAGCAAAGCAATTCCTAATGGCAATTTAGCCCTATCCACAAGGAAACAACTTGCAGGCATCAATATGAATCAAGACATGGCAACCAACATATTTCTAGGTGACTAACACTATTACAAAACCAATCCAATTGCAATCACTCGAAAAGAAGTTCTTGGTGAATTGAAATGAATTTCCTAATCATACTTATCACTAGAAAAGCAATTTAATTCCCTAAAACTTTCTGTAGCTCCTAAAATTCTAACAGAGACCATACTGGAAAGCTACTGCAATGCATAACACACCAGAGGTGGAATCACCCAAAAATAATAATCCTACTGGGCACAATAATTAAAACAAGGCAATTCTTTATTAACACTAAAATAATTACTGCAGGCAATATATTACTCCTAAAATAGTAAATCCGGCTTCTTTAGCTTCACAATACAGCAAGGCACTACTGAAAATTGGAAACACACACTTTTACAGTATAGAACTTCAGATTTGGATTTTTGAATGAAATCCACTAGATCTATACAATTTAATTACCAGATAATATCCAGCATCCTAAAAATCAAGAATGTAGTACTAGAGGCTAGATAATACTGTAAGGATCACAGAAAAATTTGAATCACAAAATTTTGATGTCTAGAAAATTTTCTAAGCAATTTTGAATACAGCAGTAATTAAATATCATAGAAACATTCACGCAAAAAAAATAAAGAGGCCGGATCTGGCCAGGCCTCGCCAGATCTGGGCCAGATCGGCCCGCTGGCTCGCCGGCCAGCCTGGCTCCGACCGAATCGGTACGGGGGCGCCTCGGCTGTCCGATTAGGAGGCAGGCGACGGCAGATCGCCGTCATCCTCGCCGTCCTCTGCATGCAGGCGCATGGGCGGCTTCGGCTAGGGTTTCGCAAGAAAATGGGGCTCACCGAGGTCATCGGGGCTAGGAGAAGCTGGGGATCAGCGGCGGCGGGATCCTCGATGACCGGAGCGAGCGCAGGTCTTGCATGCAGGGGCTAGAGCGCGCGCGTCCTCCTCCGGTGTCCGTGCGTCTACGGCGATGGTGTCATCGGCCTCGGCTAGCCTGGAAGCAAACAAGGGCGGGGTGAGGTCTGGGTGATGGGAAGGAGCTCCGTGAACTAGAGAGGGAGTAGAGAGATCGGCTGGGTCGACGGCAACCTCCACTTTCCCCGGCGGCGATCTACCCGAAGCCTCGAGCGCTCCGGCGATGGATTCACCTCGGCTACACGGTGGAGAGGCTTTGCAGGTGAGAGGGAGTGGAGAGGGGAAGAATGGGCAACATGAGAGGCTTCGAGAGGGGGACTTGGTTTTTATACTGAAACCATGGCCTGGGTGCACGGTGCAACTCGTCGGACGAGATTGGAGGGCGTGGGCGGTGTTTCTGGACGGTGTTGTGCACTGAGTCTAGATGTATGGACGGAAGTGTCGGTGGCTCTCTGGTGTGGTCGAAATGGGCGAGGGTTCAGTGAGGGTGCGGCTAGAACGGGGCGTGGCTGGAGCGTTACGGCCGGCCAGGGGGCAGGGCGGGGAAGTCGGCGAGCTGGGGGCACGGCGCCATGCATGGTCGTGCACGGTACTGGACTGGCGCGTGTGCGCGTGCATGGGAACGCGAGGCACGGTCTGGGCACGTTGGGCGGCATGGTCGCGTCGGAGTGGCATGTCCACTGCGCGGCGCAGGGTGGGTCCGAGGTGGCGGCGTCCTAGGGAATTGATCGTGTGCATGTAGGGGAGCTCAACCGCGAGGTGACAGGTCTGGAGGTGGTCGGTGCTGTCTTGCCCAACTTGGGCGTCCACGATGGGCTTGGCGACGCCCATGGGCGTAGGAGGGGTAGTGCGAGCGGTCTCTGTGGCGTGGGGTCATGCGAGGTGGTCGGCAGAAATGGCGTAAGCCCATTGGGGGTTGGCCATGGGTTGGCGTCGAAGAGAATAGGGGGACAGGGTTCTGGCAGGGGCATCGGCCTCGGGCTCCTCTTCTCCCTCAAGTCCAACCGGGAAACGACAAGGGGAAGGGATTATTGCCTAGATATCCTAGGGATACAGAAAGGAAAGGGGCAATGCAGATCTCCCTTGGTCGGTTTGCAAGGAGGAAAAGAGAGAAAAGAGAGAGATTTGGAGGCTAGGGTTGTCATGGCCGAATTCAAATTTGAATTTGAATTTTTCAAACCAGGTTTGAAAGTTAACCTAGGATCATTTTCAGAGTTGTCTAATATGCTCAAGAGCACATGGCCCAAGTTTGAAAATTTTAGAGCTAGATATGCTAGGGTTTTGGAGAATTCTCTAATTTCAAATAAGGAAGCAAAAATAAAAGAGAAAGAAAAAGGTAGGGGGTGTGATCAAGTAAAGGAAATAGGCTAGGGTCTTTGTTTCACACAAGCTAAATCAATGGATAAAATCATAGCACCAAGTCTAGATTCTAATGCATAGGTGTTGGAATTTCTGAAATTAAATCATGCCATAAGTCACACACACATTCACATAAAATAATGCACATACACTCACATGAAATCATACATGCTAACACCTAAGAACATAACTTAGCAAAGGTTTTTAATTCTCCCAAGATAAAGCAATTTAATCAAGGCCTTAATTTGGTCTACAAAATGTGAGGTGCTACACCTGCATTCGTAGTATGAGAATTAAGCAGCCTTCGAAGGTTCTTCTTCCTCCTTACTCGTCCATTTCTACCACCAAAGAGGAAGATTCATTGTACAACAAGGTTATCGTAAACCACATGAATGAAACCAAGTCCAAGATTAAAGCGTGTGGATCTCAGTTACCCCTGTCTTTATTTTTAATTTTTCGTGTGGATAACTTTAACCATGTATGCTCGGTAACTTTATACTTTATGTATGGGTAACTTCTAGTTTATTTGGATCATAACTTTATGTATGCCCTATTTTTCCAATATTTTTCTAAGGCGGAGGCGGAACCCTTCTTCCACCTACGGAAGGGCTGATCTACTGATGCCACTGGTGGGAAATCATCGCCATCAATGCCACCGACTCCTCCTTGGTGTGGGGAAGAGCATCTTCATCATCAGCACCATCTCCACCTCAAGATTTGACGTCATCCCATCATAGTTTGTGGTAGATCGAACCCTGGATACTATTTAAGTGTTGTGTGCATGTTTGTGCTAGGCAACTTGTCATTATTTTGTGGTGAAGTTATACTTTCAGATTGTGTTGTACTCAATATCCCACTGATCATGATCATGTTTGGCACTTGTGAGTAGTTCCGGTTGTTCCTGGGGACATATGATGAGTTGGCTATGATTTCTATATAATATGCAGTGAGTATTTGGTTATGTTTTGATCATTTATGTGGTTCTATGATGGTAATTTGCAAACTTTTACTTCATATTACTTCACCTTTATGGTCTCATAGGACTGCACCTTAGATTAATAAAGAGGATGAGGAATGAGGGAGAGACAGAAGCGTGTTTCTTAGACTCAGGGTTATTTTTAGGGGGGTTCTTGATCGGGGACCTTAGAGCTTTACGAAATGGTTGGACAATTTATGTCTTAATGTATCCCTAAGTGATCATGCAAGTGGCCTTAGGAACAATCATTAGTGGTTGGCTCCATCTGATGAGAATAAAACTTGACAATATACTCATTTATATTGGCTTAGAAATCTATATGCTGAGTAAATCCATGCCACATCTGGGAACATATGTTACATATATTATACACTTAAGCTTGTCCTCTTGCTGCATAGAGGATTGGGCTATCTCTGAAAAGAGCATTTACATTTCTGCAATTTTAGTTTCAATATGTACTTTCTTGCACACTTATACACAAAACCCCAAAAGCACATTCCTTTATATTATTTTCCTATTAAACTTGCTAACCAATACCTTTAGCTCCTCATGGGTTGGACAACCTTTTATATATTGAAAGGTACTACAATTGATCTCCTTCATGTGGGAGTCATCAAGATACTTTTATGGGGCCGTTGCCTGGGAGCGCAGTGCTATTGGTAAGCTGGTTTGGTAAGGAGACTATTTTTACCATTTACTATTCTGATCACTGCTGCAATTATGGATACTTCTGGAGTTGATTATATATAGGCTTCTCTTTTAAGCTATACGCACTCTATTACCAATGTGGCTGTTACACCTCTCGAGCCATAGAAAGAATATATCAAATTCCTATGAGTGTTGTTCTGGATATTTTTGAGAAGTTATTCATGTGATGGAAGTAAGTTTGCTCTAGACCATTTGCATCTGATTGAAGATAGATGCACGCTGCTTAACTGGCTGATATTTCTGAAGAAGAGGTGAAGAGGAAACTCTTATATTTATCTCTTGATGGTGATGCTCGTATTTGGTTTTGATCTATGAATGAAGAATATCGTTTGGACTGGCAAAATATGAAGAAGGCTTTCTATCTTAAATATTATCCTCCAATAGAAGCTTATAGTGATAGATGTCACATTTATAACTTCTGGCCTCATCCAGGAGAAAGTATCACTCAAGCTTGGGGGAGGCTTAATTAGCGCCTTCGCAAGAATCCTTGTCATGGCTTATCTAAGAGCATAATACGGATAAATTTTTATGTGAGAATCCCTTCATTTCAAAGGACTTCTTGGACAATTCATCTAGAGATAAGGATTTATTGAATATGTCAAACCCATGAGATATCCTACTATTATGCCTTCACCCGTTCATGCACCTGCATCAAAGCCTATTTTGTCTATTAAAGTTGCTGGAACTAATTATTTTGTCAAGACTCCTCCATTCCCTAATAAAGTATAGAGGAATCTTCTTTCATATATAAGAGTGCAAAGAGAAAATGCACTCCTTATGAACATGTTGAGATGAAGCCTGAAGTTTCTATTATCAAAGAATTGAATGAAAAAAATCCACAAGAGGTTTATCTATGTGAAGATGCTATGAAAGTTATCAAAGGAAATACTACAAGAATGGGTAAACCTATTATATCATGTGCTAATGGGACTTCTTCTTATCATGGACTTTGTGATATTGGAGCAAGCATAATCGTTATACCATATACTCTATATCTTGAAATCAAGTTTGATATTGATCCCATTGAAATGGAAGAGATAGGTATGACTATCCAACTTGCCAATAAAGAATATATTTCTCCTCTTGGTATGGTTAGGGATGTTGAAGTACTTGTTGGAAAGAATAAGTATCCTGCTGATTTCGTTGTGCTTGGTTGCTCTCAAGATTCCTTTTGTCCCATTATAGAATGGAGTATCATATCTGTAACAATCAAAAGATTTGACCATTTGATATGAATCCCTAATGACTCCCAAGTGGAGGAGATCAACTGTAGTACCTTTCAATATGGAAAAGGTTGTCGAACCCAAGAGGAGCTGAAGGTATTGGTTAGCAAGTTTAATAGGAAATAATAATAAAAAGGTGTTTTTGGGTTTTCGGGTATAAGCATGCAAAGAAATAAATACTAAAATGTAATTGCAATAAAGTAAATGCACTTTTTCAGAGAAAGCCCAATCTTCTATGCAGCAAGAGGACAAGCTCAAGTGTAATCAATAAGCGATAAATGTTTCTAGGGATGGCATGGATTAATTTAGCATACAGATTTCTAGGAAAATATGAACGAGTATCTTGTCAAGTTTTATTCTCATCAGACGGAGACAAAAATAGGTGTAGTCATAAAAGCACTATGCTACAAACCCCTAATGATTGTTCCTAAGGTCACTCTCATGAACCTTAGGGATACATTACGACAGAAATTGTCCAACCATTGCATAAAGCTCTAAGGTCCCCGATCTAGAACCCTCCTAAAAATAACGCCGAGTCTAAGAAATAGGTTTATGTCTCTCCCTCCTTTCGCATTCTCATTATTACTCTAAGTTGCAGTCCTATGAGCCCATATAGGTGATGTAATATGCAGTCATCGTTCGCACATTACCATCATAGGACCACATAAAAGATCAAAACTTAACCAAATACTCAATGCATATTTATAATATCTATAAAGTTCATCCCCACTAAAATGCATTAAATGTTTGCAAGCTAAAATCTGGTGCAGCCACATCAGTTCAATTATTTATGTCCATCGGATTTCAAATCTGTGGTCATCAGGTGTCCACCACTAACTAAATTTATTGCACATGTATCAATACCACGTCACAACAAGCTCTACTTTTTTTCCTATTAATCATGCATAGATTTTTCTTTGCGGCATTTTCCGTTCGTCTTTTGAAACTGCAGCCGTTACTCTATCTAAATAAAGCCTACTAGCACCACACACAATCTTTTGGTAAATACTACGTTTCGGAGGCCGATGGAAAGTAAACCATCGGACCGATCCGGTGCCACCCATTCCAATTCAATCGCACGGCCGCGCATACAGCTCTAGCCCATTAACCTCGGACGTTGACTAATATTACCCCCAAATTTCGGGCCAGCTTGCACGTTTCCATTCTTTCCCAAAATTCCTCTCCCCAAATCAATCTGATGCGGCCGCCCTACAACTCCTCTCCCAACCTCGTCGCGCTGCAACTCTTCTCCAAACAGCGCCGCCATCTCCAGTTCCGGCCATTACCTGTGCCTCCACGTGGGTCAACCTCTGCGTTGGCATGCATGACGCTCCGCCGTGGGGCGTTGTCGTTGGGGCATCCCTGACCGCCGGCGGACCGCTGGTCTAGAGGCTATACATCGCACGAAGGAGCGAGCCAGAGGGCCGGCGGTCTAAAGGCTGCACATCGCAGCAGCCGGCTGGAGGCTTCTTCCTTGAGCAAATAGAGGAGGTAATTGTGTCTTATCCATGTCCAAATCTAGGTTAAAATCTTTGTAAAGTAACATAGGTAATGATGAAGCTGGTTAATTTTCATCATATATGAAATTTGTATGCTTCCATTTCAGATTAATTGTGGTGAGATAGAAGTACTAATATCTTTGCTACGTGCTGCATATGAAAGAGCATATGAAATTCCTATTCTTCCAGTACAGATGATATGTGCCGAGATGGCACTAGCCTATTGCTTCAAAATAACCGTGCTTCCTATGTACATTATGTTTTTTTCTGTTTAGATAGTTTGCTTCATATAACGACGCTTCTCCCTTTTAATTCTTGGTACTGTCATTTTCATTACCATTGTAATTTTTGGTACTAGATGTTTTAGTCATCGAAGCTTCTATGTGGTACTAGATATGTTGGGATAGCATAACACTGAAGCTTCCAAACCAAAAATGTTTTTCTTCCTGAAAGTTTGCATAAATAGAACCGTGATTCTACCTATTGTTTATTTTTTTCTTAAATTGTCAGCAACATGTATTTTAAACATTGCTCTGTGCTTCCTACATTTCTCAGCTATGTTGCTCATGATTCAAGTGAACACATTTCAGGTTACCTTTCTTTCCCAATGGCTGCCATCCTCTGGCTACAACACGAGCACGAGATTATGTTGGTCAATGTCTCTTGTGCAAAGCACCACCAGTGGGGCGAGCAACTACTTCATGCTATTGGAAGCTTACCAGTGTGCCACTCCAAGTACCTCGGTGCGCTAGGTTGATGTTGCAGGTGATATGTGAGAGGTCAATGGCCGGTATTGTGCCAGACAACACAAACCCAGTGAATGATTCTTATTGTATATGTTCTGATATTATTGGAAACACAAAAAATTATGAAGAAGAAAATTATGTTATCCGTACGAAGCAATGATGATATAAACAAAAACATGTTTCATTTGGAGCATATACTATTTCCATTGGAAGCTAATTATATGCTCTTTTGAAACCAATGTTGATGGAAACAAATGTTTGTTGTACTGGTAGCAACCACTATGTCCTTTGTAAGCATATTGTATTATCTGTTGGAAGGAATGTTGATATAAACAAATATTTGTTTGCATCTTTTCTGAAGTTGAAATAAAAGACTAGAAGGTAATAATGTCCAATTCTCTTGGAAGCAATTGAGCTAGCCAAAGAAGCAAAATATTCTTCGTAGGAAGCAAAGTAAAGTTGTTATAAAAATTACAAAAAAAATTATATCCAATGATTATTCCAAGAAAATAACAATGATATGTTCCCCAAAAAAATAGCTTCCAATGTTGAAAAACAATGCTTCCGTGGTACAAAACTATAATTTTGGGACTGAAAAAGTCGTAATTATTTTTTTCGTACTTTTTTACTAGTTGGAAACAACTCATAATTTCCCAAAAGTACTCCCTGAAATTAAGCTGTTGTGTTGGATAAAATGGGAGTGCATCACGGTGGCAATTAAATCGGAAGCATGCAAGCTGTTTCCTGGGCTGGTTGATAATCGTACGGCCCAGCTGCTTCCAATCCTATGGCAGAACATAGGTCCGATCGGAAGCAAATTTCGGCTTCCGATTCCTAGCGGTGCCCCAATCTTTTAGCTGCGCGCAATGTGCAGTATACTGCTTTCCAAACTGACGCCATTACTCGCTCACAAAAGAAATGACCGGCTCACATCTGTTTCCTCTCCCAAAATTAAATTAATGGAGATATCCACTAAGTCGTGGAAGAAACTTATGGAGGGCAACCGATGGGACATTGCTGCTGTTAAAAGACCTTGCTAACTACACAGTGAGATACACCATTCACTTCATCCTGCATGGTACTCCACAAAGACACATTCCGAACGTCACAAATTGATTTCCAGGTAGCTTTACCTCAGACGTTAGCTCCATGGCAAATTATTTCAATTTGGAATATTAGATTTCCCTCAGATATTTCAAGATTTGCTGAACCTACCTCTAGGTCTTGTGGCACTGCTTTCTTCCTCCGCTATGTGGTATCAATAGCATTTCTGGTGCGGCAGATCTCTCATGAAATCGGTTTTCTCCATTGGTTCTTTTTATAAGCTATGGACCACATATGGATTGTGCTTTGGTCAGGGCATAGATCTGACATAGATTTGTCCAACCAGAATTATTTCTTTGCCATGGATATGCTTCTACTATCAAGATTTCAAATTATTTACAACATGGTTGATCTGATCTTGCTGAATTGCCTGATTGATGTTTGATGAAATGCGTATACTACATATTGAATTAAAGGTTTGAGAACGTGAGAATATTTACTCCCTTTTTAATCAACTCTATGTATATCCAACTATATCATGTCTACAGGAGTAGATCATGCAATGGTATTGACTGGCTGCATCCGATGGTTCGTTTGACTGATTGTAACTAAATGTTTCAGAAGTATAACTATATTTTCCTATTTATTTTTAACAGAATTAAGGAACCACAAGACAAAGTAAGGACTAGGAGGCACAAGTAGTAGCCTAGAGGAAACATTTTTTTCAGGTGTTGATCCTTTCTGCCCAAATATTTCCTTAACCCTTTTTTACATAGGAACTCCTATAAAACCCAAAGTTTATTCTAGCATAATATTAGTGACATATCTTATCCAAATGATACACCTTTTTCATTTGAAATTGTAGTTACTTTTGCAGAATCAAAATATTTGATGTATGAACCTTTTTAATTACCATTTTCTTAACCTAACTGTCCACACAAAGGACTTAATCCCCAAAATGTCAAGATAATTTATTCACATTGCATGTGTTATAAAAGTTAATTTTATCTATATTCTATTTCTAAAAAAAGTTCTATACGAGTTTCCGCAGCAACGCGCGGGGCATCGACTAATTATATAGAAATCTGAGCCAATTCATCCTATGCCCCCAGGAACAACGAGAACTACTCACAAGTATCAAACATGATCATGATCAGTGGCATATGAGGTACAACACAATCTGAAAGTATAACTTCACCACCAAATAATGACAATTTTCCAAGCACAAACATGCACACAACACTTAAACAGTATCCAGGGTTCAATCCACCATGAACTATGAGGGGGATGACGTCGAATCTTCAGGTCGCGATGGTGCTGATGTTTGGGATGATGAAGATGTTGTTGTAGATGTGATGGAGATGCTCCCCCATATGCCAAGGAGGAGTCGGTGGTGATGATGACAGCGATTTCCCTCCGGCAGTAGCAGTAGATCGGGTTCCGCCTCCGACGCCGCCTCAGAACGAAGGAGTACATAAGAAGACGGAGGCAAGGGGACTACCGAGGGCCAAACAAGCCATTGTGGCGTGGTCAGCCCTGTAGCCCGCACCACCCATGCTCGTTTTGGTGTCGTGGCTCCCCTCGTGTGCTACCACCTCTCCAGATGCTTCTCGTGGTAAAATATTGACGCTGTAAAAATCCCAGATCAAATTGAGGTCCAGGTGCCTAAAACAGCAAAATATGAAAACAAGAGATTTTCTATCTCCCGAAAATTAAATATTGAGGGTGGGGACTTTGTAGAAAAGTCTCATAAATCATCTAAAAATGAATGACTAATGAATGATTGATTCAAATAACAATATAAACTAGTCCTATATGATTCAAATATAATGATGCAAAATGCACGTATCAACTCCCCCAACCTTAAACTGTTGCTTGTTCCCGAGCAAATAAGAAATAGACAATATCATGCATTAATGAGCTATGGTTGATAATCAACTTATGCATGTTTCCATCACGTGATAAGATTCATAAACAATAACCAAGCAAATGATGACAACATAACAAAAAGCTCTGGCAATCACCCTCTACCATTTGAGTCAAAATACCATTGCATGTTGGACAATTGGATCATATTTTGTTTTATGCCACAACTTTTGGCTGTACCATCTTGGTATCTTTTTCTTTTCAAACTCACTACTTTGTTGCTCGAAAAAGAGATAATTATGATAGTATAACTAACTAAAAGAAGAGAATAGCGGGAACAAGATAGGCATGAAGTTCAACCACAGGCTCACTTTTTTAGTTGTGCAGCTGAACACTTTCACCACAGAACATGGTCTTAGTTAACGGTCTTGTTTATTAGAACCCCCAGCACAAACCTTTTATTCATGAGTTATTTGATCAAGGCACATGCTCCCCCACCTTTTTTTTTCAAATCTCAAACTATGGCTAACCGATTCCATCGGGTGCCCACCTTTCATTCACTTATTCCTTTGAGAGCATATGTATCAAATAACTCATAAACACATAGATTGATTCGTTGGTTTCTAATCATAACGGGAGTATCTCATGCCCCCTTGTTAGGATCCCTTCCTAGTTCTTTATCATACCATAACAATCACTCCCCCAAAGTTCAACTTTCTACTTGAGAAAAAATTTATATCTTCTTGATCTTTCTTTCTTTTAATTTTCCATAGTATATTTAGTTGTATAGATTCTATGCTTATCCAACATACTCAAGTTAATCTAGCCCAAGGCAATGTGTGATTGAAACTTCTTACTACGATGTGACCAATTGCATGAGTGTTATCCATAATTCTCTGTACAATGGAAACCATGAATGACACCATACTTATATTCTCATTAAAAACCACTCAAACCAAGAATACATGATAATTCTCTAAGAGCATGCATAAACTAAGCATACTAATATAAAAGCACTCTCAAACTACTTGAGAAAACTAGAATGATAATAAACTAAAAAGCATAAGACCAGGTAAACTCCCCTAAGATTAGGTTGTTGTCGTGGGTTCCTCTTTAGCTCCAAGCCTTATCAATCTCTTTATGAACATTCTCTCTTATCGTCTTGAGTGCATCTGATATGGGCACGACAGAGGAGGTGAAGCCCAATTTCAGGACTCTATCAAGATGAGGGAAGCTCATTGAAGATTGGCACGCTAGGACGGCCTACGATACGTAATGATTTAGTCTAAGGTTGTGTCAATAATTTATATTTGTGTTCATGTTATTTCATTAGCCAGGCCATGCTGTGGGCCACATAGGTTTTTATTTTGTGTCTTGGTTTGGGCCTTCGGTTTGGGCCTGTCCAACCGTTTGGTCTGCAGGCCTCCTATAGAAAGGAGCCAGCCGTCTAGGGTTTAGGGGAGTTCAGTTGTTTAGTCTAAAACTATCGTGTGCTCCACCATGTATCATCCCTCTGGGGTAACGGTGCTGCCATGTTTATCAAATATATTGTTGTGAAGGTTCTTGTGTTCATCAAGGATTATCATGCTCAGGTTTGAGGCGTTTTGATTATCTTCACGTTGCTTGCTGGATTCATTCCTCTTCTTCAGGTGATGTTGTTCGCGTTATTGGATCTTCATGTGGTATCAGAGAACTGGTTTGATCACAACGAGTATCTGTTGATTGATTGATTGATCTGCGGATTATTCTTCATCGATAGTTTTCAGATCAGAATTGTTTGAGAAGAGTGGGCAATTTCTTTGATCGTTTCCATCTCCGGCGCGGATCGCTGGTTCTTCATTCGAGTCGGCGTCAGTTTCCAGGTCTCATTACCCATCCCCACAATCGATCTCCCAAAGTCCACGCCATCCACATCTACCAGATCCGATCGTGCCTAGTTGAAAGAAAAAGGAAAAAGGAAGAAAACGCGATTGGCTGGATTGCTTTGTCGAAGATCTGATCTGATCGATAGTGTTCAGGCTGGCCGATCTGATCTGATCGATAGTTGAGGGAGGCCAGAGCCGATCGCTCCAAGCAAAAGAAAAAAAAAGAAACCTCGTGATCGCGCGCTCGCGCAGAGGGCCGAAGACCATCTATGCTAGAGCGGCCGCTCGCACGCCTGTATCACCCTTGGGCGAGCGCTTGTCCCTCCCCTGCCGATTGCTCCAGGAGAAGTTCAGAAAAAGAAAAGTAGTGATCGGCCGCCGCTGAAAGAGCCTGCCTCGTGTGCGACGTGACCGTGCCCGCACCTCGACCGCGCCTTGCCGATCACATCACCCGCATGGCATTCGCGTCGCTTGCCTCGTGGGCTGGCCCATCCACATATGGTTGCCATTGTTCGCCCGCAAAGATCTGCTCAAGAGCACCGCGCCTGGTAAACGCTCGCTCTGCCTCCCTAGACCACAGACGATCTCCGTCCTCGAGCGAGCCTAGGCGATTTCTAAAGCAATCAGTTCTGCATTCTTGTTCAGCAAATTTGCACAGTTTTTCGTGAATTTCTCTACCGTGGTAAGTGTTTGTGTTGATTCCCCGCAGATATGGTGGTTAAAGTTGCTGAGGCTGCTCACACTGGTTATCCAGTTATGCCTTCATCTAGCGATGTGTACATTGATTTTCTTGTCCGGAAAAATGGTGTGACCTGGGATCCGAGTAAACTCAAGTGGAAACTTGTACACACTGCAACACTGGAAGAGTATTTCTTATGGGAAGATTCAATAAAGCGTTGTTTTAGTTTATGTAATCTCACGCCTATGGATACGATGGTTTCCTCACTTATCATCATGCGTGTTGATTGGAAAGTATACATGATCTGGGGTGCGGACACACGTGCGAGGGGTGTCTCAAATGCTGGTTGGGAGGATTCCAAAAAGTTTTTCCATGCTTGCTTGCTGTTTTATGGTGCCAAGTTGACGGGGGAAAATATAGTTGATGTAGGAGTTTCGTCCCCGGCAACGGCGCCAGAAAACTTGATGGGGCCAAGTCGATGGTGTATGAAATTAAATGACCGGCCAGTTGGAAAACCCCAAGAGAAGGTTTTGATGAATATAGCAGCAAGTTTTCCCTCAGTTAGAAACCAAGGTATGTCGATCAGGAGAAGAGCAGACAATACGACTGAAGGTGATGCAGACTGGCTTAGCGACAGCTTTGGACAATTTATATGTGGTGCCTTGTCCAAGCTTTGCTTTGCGAGCAGCAACGTGGAACCTGCACACAACACAACCAAATACTTTGTTCCCAACTTGCGATGAGGTTGTCAATCTCACCAGTTTGCTTGAAACAAAGGGTATAAGCGTATCTAGTGGAAAGTGATAATAGTATGCGAGTAAAGTAAACAGTGCGAGTAAAGTAAACAGGTGATAGCAATATGATAGAAATAGGACCGGGGTCCACAGTTCACTAGTGGTGTCTCTCCATAAGATAAATAACACATGCTGGGTAAACAAATTACAGTTGGGCAATTGATAGAATAACGATAAACGTGATATGTTAAGAAGATCACTATGCGATTTACTCTGGGCATTACAACAAAATACATAGACCGCCATCCAACTGACTAATAATCCACTCCCGGGGATATTATCCGAACACCCCATGAGTATTAAGTTGCGAACAACAGATAATTGCATTAAGCAAAGTGTGTAATGTAAACAAAGCATATGCCCTCGAGCATATAAATGTTGTTTTCTCCCTAGTAGCAATAGCACATCTACAACCTTAGAGGTTTCTGTCACTCCCCCAGATTAAATAGAGGCATGAACCCACTATCGAGCATAAATACCCCCTCTTGGAGTCACTAGCAACTACTCGGCCAAGATAGCTACTAACAACGGAGAGCATGCAAGATCATAAACAACATAGAGATAACATAAGATATATTTCAGTATAGCAACTCAATCATAACACCAACATTCATCGGATCCCAACAAACCAAACATGTAGAATTACATAACGGTGATCTCAATCATGTAGGGCAGCTCATGAGATCTAAACATGAAGCACATGGTGGAGGAGACAACCATCTAGCTACTGCTATGGACCCATAGTCCAAGGTAGACTACTCACTCATCGCTCTGGAGGCAAGCATGGCGATGAAGAAGACCTCCGGTGGTGATTCCCCTCTCCGACAGGGTGCCGGGAAGAGCTTCTGGACCCTCCTGATCTTTGGGTCGATGGCGTCGGCGGATCGCGATGTGTTCTGGAAAAGTGATCCGGTACTTAGGTTTTTTTCGTCGGGGGGTCTTTATAGGTGAAGGGGCATCGTCAGATGTGGCCCGAGGCACCCTCACACATAGGGGGCGCGGCCAGGGCCTGGGCCACGCCGCCCTGGTGTGTGGGGCCCTCGTGGCCCCCCTCCTACTCCTCTTCGGATCTCTGGAAGCTTCCGGGAAAAATAAGACTTCAAGAACTTGTTTCGTCCAATTCCGAGAATATGTCCTGTTGTAACATCCCAGGTTTTTCAAATTCAAATTCAGCATGCATGCATATTCATCATGGCATTTGAAATAAAATTTGAATCAAATTTCAAAACCAGAAGGTTGCATTTTAAAGAAATCAGTTTCAAAGCTTATGTGAGCCAATTTGAATTTCTCAAAATAATAAGTTTAAATGTTTTTACACCCAAAACATTATTGTTTTACTTATCCCATCTTTTTCTATAAATTTTAGAACCAAAGTGTTTTTCAGAAAGTTTCTATTTAAATAACCTAATAGTCTATGGAGCTATTTTTATGTGTTACCAAATCTTCTTTATTTTTCAATTTCACCAAACATTACTGTTTTAAAAATCTTTTTCTATAATCTTTGAACCAAAATAATCGTCAGAAAGTTTTATTTTAAATAGCCCCATTTGTTTATGGAAGCTATCTTATATTCTTCCAGCAAATATATTTTGTTTACAAAACTTCTCTATTTGGGGTTTAACAATATACTTAAATGTTATTTTGCCAACAACATTACTGTTTTAGCTTTATTCTTAAAACCTTGGATACAATTGAAAACTAGAAAAATTTATTTTGAATAACCCTATTAGTTATGGGAGCTATTTTATTTACTTTTACAAAATATCCTTTACTTTCAAAGTAAACAAAACAGAGTTTTAGGGGTTTCAAACACCCTGGTTCAGTTTTCAAAATTTATAGATTTCAAAGTTTTCAAAACAAAGCTTTATTCAATCTAAAACCTAAAATAAACAAAGGACAGAAAATAGAAAAAGAAAAAGAACCAAAAAAAAAGAGAGCAGCAGCCAACTGGGCCGGTCCAGAGCCAACAGGCCCAGCAGACAGCCCGGGAAGGAAAACACGCCGCAGCCTTTTCTTTTTTCTCTCTCTTTCTCTGTCAATCCGGGCCCACCCGTCAGTATCCTCTTCTACCTCCAATCAGTCCCTTCTTCTTCTCTCCTGGAAATGGAACTGCCTCTGTGCCTCTCTCCCACTTCCTCTTTCGCACGCCCAGTGACCCCGCCTCGACACCCCTCCCAAATCCCAACCTCTCCTCTTCACTTCCCCGCTCACCACCGCACCAGAGACGCCGCCATTCGCCATCAATTCGTCGCCGTTTTCTGCCAGTACTAGGAGCCCGAAGCTCCAAATCCCGTCAAGGTTTGGCCCCAATCACCGCTCCCTCTCTGATCCTTGCCTTCCCCTCTCTTACGCGCATCCTTTGATTCCATTTTCTGGCCCTAACACGCAGCGCATCGAGTTCGCCGCGGACCCGCGAAGCCGCGGACCCGCGAAGCCGCTCCGTCTCCAGCCGCTCTCTGGCCTCGCTACAGGAAGAATTCTACGCTGCCGTTCAAACGCACGAGCTCATCGTCCTCTTCTGCACGCCGTACGCATCTTCCTCGTTGTCTCCGGTCATCGGAGCAACGTCGCCGTCGACCACCGGGACCTCCACGCCGGCAAACTGCCTCGCCGGTGAGCAATCCCTCCAGGATCATCTCTGTCCCTCGATTTCCAATCGCACGGCCGAGATTAGTAGTTTACTCCGAAACGGTACCGGCCAATAGATGGATGCCACGTCAGTCAGTCAACAGCCCCCCGGTCAAATCAAAATTCAAATAGAAATTCAAATTCCAGATTTCTGCTGCAACTTGTAAAATCCATATAAAATAATCCACTTGGCCAAATTTTGCAAATTTTATATCCCTGGAATCCTTGCAAAGTTTAGAACCCAACCATGCATTAATATCATGGTGTTACTGTACAACATTCAGAAATGTTTTTCAAATGGCACAAATTGCCTATTTGCACCAAATAATTCATAGATTTTGTTCTGAACATCCATTTTCTACAAATTTGTAGTATCTGGATTCCTTAAAACATGTAGAATACCCTGGAACCAAAAGTTTTCAAACTTGAAACGTGCACACACCTGCTACTGTTAAATTTAGCCAAATCACTATTTTGACAACCATTTGAATTCTAAAAATGATTTTGGAGTGAAACCACTTGAAGTAGGTTTGTATTACTGTCCTCTGTCCAGTAGGATCATAACCCAATTTTCTCAAAGTTTATCCAAACCAGGAGCAATTTTGGGAAGCACTAGCCCTATTTTCCAATACCCAAAATTGCTCAATTTGTTTCTAAATAACTAAAAATGCTTTCCAACCTCACACTTGTTTTCTGAAACAGCATGGTTCACTAAATACAACATTTTCACAAACTAACTTAGTATGTGAAATTAAATTGACATTTGCATACATGCATACATGTCTATGTTTGCCATTTAGAATTAGTGTATTTATGCTTGTGTACTTGTTGCTTGTTTAGATTGTGAAGAAGAGCTGAGCAAGTCTTGTGACTGTTGTGAGTGTGCTGGTTGCTACCAAGGCAAGTGACACACATGCTTCTACCCATTTTACTACTGCATTATTGTTTTCAGTAGTATGCATGATAGGGGAAGTATTCAACTGTTTTATGAAATGCTTAGCTCCTAGTAGTGGGTAGCTATCCTTTAAACCCCACCTGTTAGGATGCTAAATACTTTGAAGAATATTGATGCCATGCTATGATCACTTGTTAAAGTGTTTTATGAACAAATTAAGAACTTCAACTAAAATGAATCACCTGGGTGGATTGGTTTGATAAGAGGCGGCGATGTAGGTGACTCCTGGGGCACAGGCCTCGTCGAGAGGGTGTGTACTCAGGATGCCACTCGGAACGGCCACCTAGGATTAAAGAGGTTAACATGTCTTCCATGCCTTGGAGTACTTCCAGTGCAGCCTTATGACAATATGGGCTCTGTCTTGACTGATTAAGATGTGAGGGTTCAACTTGTGTGCAAGATATCGGCTGGTAGCAAAATTATAGGTGGGAACGGGTCTTGCCAGTATGGTTGCTCTCTCCTTCTGAAAGGTCTTGTCTCATTCTTCTCTCTGGGTTGAATGGGTCTTAAGGTGAAAGTGCACAACCCCTGCAGGGTGTCAAACTAATCGATTAGCCGTGTCCCCGGTTATGGACAATTTGAGTCTCTAGACATGGAATGCACGAAAGAATCTCATCACCGTTTTTGAATGCTTTTAAAACTTGACTAGAAACCCTTAGGTAGGAGCTCAGGGCCATTCACTCCGAGGGGTGGTGGTTTCTGTTGTTCCGACTTTGTTGAGTTTCGCCCAGTGCTACATACCTAGCTAGTATGTAGTATTTGGGGGTTATTTCGACCCTTGGAAAATATAAAACTTTGAAAGAAAGTTTTGGAAAAGTGTAGGACAAAATTGGCTTTATGCAAACTAGCCAAGACATCCACGAGCCAAATGTCATATAGTTAGTTCCCTCACAATAGCCACCCAATATGTGTCAATTGCCAGTACATCATTGTACTGACCCCCATTGGTGGGGCTACATATTCGAATGTGCAGGTTTTCAGGTTTGGATTGTTTAGTAGGATCTCGAGACTACATTCCAACATGTCTGCCCGTGGCACGTGATGAAGATGGAGGCTCATTGTCACTTTGTTTATCTGCTGTGTATCTATAAGGCTCGAATACTTTGTATCTGGATCCATGTTGTAATCTTGATACTATGCAATGAATATTTCATTTTGTTCTGTGGTGCTATCAGTGATCCAGGGAATAGCACTTAACACAGATGTTCCACCTTAATCCAAAGGTGGGGCGTTACAAAATGGTATCAGAGCATAGTGTTGCCTGTAGGAATCGAGACCCTAGGATTGGAATACCATAGGAATCAAAACTTTATTTTAAAAATACTTGTGAAATCTCTTTGTGTTCTGAACTTTCCTTAATCATTTCATTCCATACTTTTACTTCTTACCTTGTTCAAAACTTGTCCCATTTCTTTTCAAACATTTAGATGGACTCCTACGAACGAAGGCATTAGTAGTCCACCATTAGTTCATTTGTATTAGTTATCGATACGCATTTGTATTGTCCTACCTTTGTCGGTATGATAGTACCATTTACCTTAGTTGTTTTGTGAACCCTTAGTGGTTGTTTTCAAATTTATCAAAGAATTCTTGAAGTTTGTTTGTTTTACCTGTTTGTTGTGTGACCTGTTGTATTGTGCATGGGTAGGGAAATTTTCTTCCTTAGTCCTATCTGTCTATTTCTCATCTATGCTATGACCTAAACCTGTCCTAAACCCAAACAGATGCATCCTCAACCCCAAGACAGTCACAACAACCCTCAGTTGGAAATAGCAATGCAACGGATGGTTGAAGTACATACTGAAATGATGCGAGTATTGACCCAGGATAAGATCAACTGTGGTAACAACGAGATACCTCCAGGAGTGCAGCAAGTACTGGATGATCATTCACGAATAGTACAAATGATGTCCCAGATTGTGACTAGTACCAATAACAGCCTGCCACAAAATGATCATGGTGGCAAGGAACCAAGAGATGAGGTTGAGATGACACTGCAAGCCTGCAAGAGATGTGGAGAAATAGGACACATGTATAAGGATTGTCATGGAGAGTGTCCTTACTGTGTTATGAGTCACCCAGTTGGAGAATGTTCCATGACCCAAGTTACTTGTTTCCTATGTGAAGGAACCAATCATGTTCCTGCTGAATGTAAGTTTTATTCCACGGTGCAACGAATGAATCAACAAGCCAAGGATAGAATGAGCCAAATGCTAGGAAAGACCCCTGGAGATGGAAGACCCAAGATGAAGATGGAAGATAAAGTCATGGGAACAACACACAACCTTACCACCAAGTGTTGCTACTCATGTGAAGAAGAAGGACACTTGTCTAGAAATTGCTCGAGGAAACGAGAAAGTTTTCCCATAGCTATAGTGGAATATGGAGAAAATGAAGTAAGAGATCTTCTAGCCCTAGAGATACCCAAAAGGAAGAAGAAGATAAAGGAGAAGGAAAATAGCAAGGTGTTGTGCTTAAAATGCAAGGAGCTAGGACATTATGTGGACAAATGTTCAGAAAGGTACAATAAAGTAAACGGGCAAGATAGCGTGAAGAGGGACATCCGACTGGTCACTTGTTACAAGTGCAAACAAAAGGGACACTATGCGGATAAATGTTCAGAGAATGGTACTTCAAGACCTCAGTGAACTGGGATGACTGAAGGATGCCGCAAATACAAGGTGAAGACACAACCAAGAGTGGCCAACACAGAAGCAATTTTATTTGGTTACTACTGTAGTAAATGATGAATGGACATGTAAGATCAATGAGTGACCTTATTGTATGGATAATATTTTCCGCATGAAATGGCAAGCTGAAGGATTTTAAACTCAAGAGTTAACACCATACGACAGAGTCTACGCAAAACCCTAGCTAAGGAACGATAGTTTTGTTTTCAAAAATTTAGATTTGGAACATTGGTTCAATATCCAATAAAATTTTGTCAAAGCTAGTGAGGTTGACCTAGAGTTAGAATACGAAGGTTGCAAACCATGTATGAAGTAATGATTTGGGTGCAGGATGGATTGATCACCATTCCTACTACTCTTATTATTCGCTCTCATAATTTTGGCTTTACAAACCTAGAGAGACATACCTACATGAGAGACGACGTTGTTAAACCTTAACCCTAGGAGGATAATATGTTACACCCTTTATAGTAAGCCAGTGTGGCCAAAACATAGAATTACGGTGAGAATGAATCACAATCTTACCGTTGAAGAAGACACGTGATGGAAGGAGTCCAATAAATCTGAAGAACTCCGTTTGACCCCAAATTGATCACCAAGGAAGCAACCATAAGATGAAGGACCTTCAAGGATGTCAGCAAAGAGGATTAGATACAATTTTTGTTTGGAATTTAAAGATATTAGGCTAAATAATCTTAAGGGGGTTAGCCTAGAAGTTATGGCCATAGCAAGAGAATGATTTGGCCTACAAGGAGAAACAAATCAAGATATGGGAAGCAATAGAAAGAAATACTCACACCAAAACATCAAGTTCTGTAAAGTATAGTGGATCCACCACACCGAGGAAGAAGCCACTTGGGAGCTTAGAAAAAAATCTTTTAGATTATCACCCATACCTATTTGCTAGCCTTTTCGAAGCTCGAGGGCGAGCTTCATCTTAAGGGGGTTAGTCTGTAACATCCCAGGTTTTTCAAATTCAAATTCAGCATGCATGCATATTCATCATGGCATTTGAAATAAAATTTGAATCAAATTTCAAAACCAGAAGGTTGCATTTTAAAGAAATAAGCTTCAAAGCTTATGTGAGCCAATTTGAATTTCTCAAAATAATAAGTTTAAATGTTTTTACACCCAAAACATTATTGTTTTACTTATCCCATCTTTTTCTATAAATTTTAGAACCAAAGTGTTTTTCAGAAAGTTTCTATTTAAATAACCTAATAGTCTATGGAGCTATCTTTATGTGTTACCAAATCTTCTTTATTTTTCAATTTCACCAAACATTACTGTTTTAAAAATCTTTTTCTATAATCTTTGAACCAAAATAAACATCAGAAAGTTTTATTTTAAATAGCCCCATTTGTTCATGGAAGCTATCTTATATTCTTCTAGCAAATATATTTTGTTTACAAAACTTCTCTATTTGGGGTTTAACAATATACTTAAATGTTATTTTACCAACAACATTACTGTTTTAGCTTTATTCTTAAAACCTTGGATACAATTGAAAACTAGAAAAATTTATTTTGAATAACCCTATTAGTTATGGGAGCTATTTTATTTACTTTTACAAAATATCCTTTACTTTCAAAGTAAACAAAACAGAGTTTTAGGGGTTTCAAACACCCTGGTTCAGTTTTCAAAATTTACAGATTTGAAAGTTTTCAAAACAAAGCTTTATTCAATCCAAAACCTAAAATAAACAAAGGACAGAAAATAGAATAAGAAAAAGAACCAAAAAAAAAGAGAGCAGCAGCCAACTGGGCCGGTCTGAGCCAACAGGCCCAGCAGACAGCCCGAGAAGGAAAACGCCCCGCAGCCTTTTCTTTTTTCTCTCTCTTTCTCTGTCAATCCGGGCCCACCCGTCAGTATCCTCTTCTACCTCCAACCGCTCCCTTCTTCTTCTCTCCTGGAAATGGAACCGCCCCCGTGCCTCTCTCCCACTTCCTCTTCCGCACGCCCAATGACCCTGCCTCGACACCCCTCCCAAATCCCAACCTCTCCTCTTCACTTCCCCGCTCACCACCGCACCAGAGACTGCCACCATTCGCCATCAATTCGTCGCCGTTTTCTGCCAGTACTGGGAGCCCGAAGCTCCAAATCCCGTCGAGGTTTGGCCCCAATCACCCTCCCTCTCTGATCCTTGCCTTCCCCTCTCTTACGCGCATCCTTTGATTCCATTTTCTGGCCCTAACACGCAGCGCATCGAGTTCGCCGCGGACCCCCGAAGCCGCTCCGTCTCCAGCCGCTCTCTAGCCTCGCTACAGGAAGAATTCTACGCTGCCGTTCAAACGCACGAGCTCGTCGTCCTCTGCTGCACGCCGTACACATCTTCCTCGTCATCTCCGGTCATCGGAGCAACGTCGCCGTCGACCACCGGGACCTCCACGCTGGCAAACTGCCTCGCCGGTGAACAATCCCTCCAGGATCATCTCTGTCCTTCGATTTCCAATCGCACGGCCGAGATTAGTAGTTTACTCTGAAACGGTACCGGCCAATAGATGGATGCCACGTCAGTCAGTCAACAGCCCCCCGGTCAAATCAAAATTCAAATAGAAATTCAAATTCCAGATTTCTGCTGCAACTTGTAAAATCCATATAAAATAATCCACTTGGCCAAATTTTGCAAATTTTATATCCCTGGAATCCTTGCAAAGTTTAGAACCCAACCATGCATTAATATCATGGTGTTACTGTACAACATTTAGAAATGTTTTTAAAATGGCACAAATTGCCTATTTGCACCAAATAATTCATAGATTTTGTTCTGAACATCCATTTTCTACAAATTTGTAGTATCTGGATTCCTTAAAACATGTAGAATACCCTGGAACCAAAAGTTTTCAAACTTGAAACGTGCACACACCTGCTACTGTTAAATTTAGCCAAATCACTATTTTGACAACCATTTGAATTCTAAAAATGATTTTGGAGTGAAACCACTTGAAGTAGGTTTGTATTACTGTCCTCTGTCCAGTAGGATCATAACCCAATTTTCTCAAAGTTTATCCAAACCAGGAGCAATTTTGGGAAGCACTAGCCCTATTTTCCAATACCCAAAATTGCTCAATTTGTTTCTAAATAACTAAAAATGCTTTCCAACCTCACACTTGTTTTCTAAAATAGCATGGTTCACTAAATACAACATTTTCACAAACTAACTTAGTATGTGAAATTAAATTGACATTTGCATACATGCATACATGTCTATGTTTGCCATTTAGAATTAGTGTATTTATGCTTGTGTACTTGTTGCTTGTTTAGATTGTGAAGAAGAGCTGAGCAATTCTTGTGACTGTTGTGAGTGTGCTGGTTGCTACCAAGGCAAGTGACACACATGCTTCTACCCATTTTACTACTGCATTATTGTTTTCAGTAGTATGCATGATAGGGGAAGTATTCAACTATTTTATGAAATGCTTAGCTCCTAGTAGTGGGTAGCTATCCTTTAAACCCCACCTGTTAGGATGCTAAAAACTTTGAAGAATATTGATGCCATTCTATGATCACTTGTTAAAGTGTTTTATGAACAAATTAACAACTTCAACTAAAATGAATCACCTGGGTGGATTGGTTTGATAAGAGGCGGCGATGTAGGTGACTCCTGGGGCACAGGCCTCGTCGAGAGGGTGTGTACTCAGGATGCCACTCGGGACGGCCACCTAGGATTAAAGAGGTTAACATGTCTTCCATGCCTTAGAGTACTTCCAGTGCAGCCTTATGACAATATGGGCTCTGTCTTGACTGATTAAGATGTGAGGGTTCAACTTGTGTGCAAGACATCGGCTGGTAGCAAAATTATAGGTGGGAATGGGTCTTGCCAGTATGGTTGCTCTCTCCTTCTGAAAGGTCTTGTCTCATTCTTCTCTCTAGGTTGAATGGGTCTTAAGGTGAAAGTGCACAACCCCTGCAGGGTGTCAACCTAATCGATTAGCCGTGTCCCCGATTATGGACAATTTGAGTCTCTAGACATGGAATGCACGGAAGAATCTCATCACCGTTTTTGAATGCTTTTAAAACTTGACTAGAAACCCTTAGGTAGGAGCTCAGGGCCATTCACTCCGAGGGGTGGTGGTTTCTGTTGTTCCGACTTTGTTGAGTTTCACCCAGTGCTACATACCTAGCTAGTATGTAGTATTTGGGGGTTATTTCGACCCTTGGAAAATATAAAACTTTGAAAGAAAGTTTTGGAAAAGAGGAGGACAAAATTGGCTTCATGCAAACTAGCCAAGAGATCCACCAGCCAAATGTCATATAGTTAGTTCCCTCACAACAGCCACCCAATATGTGTCATTTGCCAGTACATCATTGTACTGACCCCCATTTGTGGGGCTGCATATTCGAATGTGCAGGTTTTCAGGTTTGGATTGTTTAGTAGGATCTCGATACTACATTCCAACATGTCTGCCTGTGGCACGTGATGAAGATGGAGGCTCATTGCCACTTTGTTTATCCGCTGTGTATCTGTAAGGCTCGAATACTTTGTATCTGGATCCATGTTGTAATCTTGATACTATGCACTAAATATTTCATTTTGTTCTGTGGTGCTATCAGTGATCCAGGGAATAGCACTTAACACAGATGTTCCACCTTAATCTAAAGGTGGGGCGTTACACCTATGTAGCTTTTCTGAAACACAAAAACAGCAGAAAACAGGGAACTGGCACTGTGGCGACTTGTTAGTAGGTTAGTTCCGGAAAATGCATAAAAGTGCCACGAAGTGTAACGAAACAGTTGGCAAATGGTGTAAAAACAAGCATGGAGCATCAAAAATTATAGATACGTTGGAGACGTATCAAGCATCCCCAAGCTTAACTCCTGCTCGTCCTCGAGTAGGTAAGTGATAACAAAAGAATAATTTTTGAGGTGACATGCACCTACACAATCTTGATCATATATATAAGCATTTGTGAGCTGGGATCATAAGAACTTAAAACATGGGCATGAAAGATATAATCCTGACAATAGAAACTTAGCAACAATGTTATAACATGCAAATGAACACAAACAAAAGATCATGAAAATGAAACAATGAAAGTCAAACGTGTGTTCAAATCATAAGGAAACACATACAAATGGTTTTCAGCTTGTCCTTAATAGAGAGCAAAACATAAATGCATAGGACACCTTCAAGTTTAAGAGGGCGACTAGATACAAATAATTTGAGAACAAGTGAAACCAACAATATGAATCAATCAATGAAAACTTTGGGACAATGCACATTATACTAAGAATGACAACTATGCTCTCTTAATGGTGCATAAAGATAGAAGGTGGTGACTCAACATAAAAGTAAAAGAAAGGCCCTTCGTGGAGGGAAGCAGTGATTGCAAGTTTTATAACCTTCAAAAATTATGGTACTTACCGGCTTTGAGCTCTCATTGCCCCCATCATAAGCATCTTGAATGGTTAGAGTTAATATGAGAACAATTATGATGCATATGCTTGACAAATCATAAGTTGAAAACCTTGTGCCCCGTGAATACGAGTACCCAAACCTCATGCTACTTTACTTAGAGTCCCAAGCAAGGCTCTTGTCATTGTAAGTATATGCGTATCATCGAGAACCGCTAATAGGGTACCTCCATGCCCGATGACATGGAACAAGCCCACATCAAAATGACAGGACAAGCAGATAATGAATACCTCGACATCTCTTTTATTTGCCATTTGTTTAGCTTTTTATTTTGAGATGCGTCGTCGAGTGTCCACCATGGGTATGCTGCAAATTTCCACCATGAATTATGCATGGCTTAGATTGGCGGCCTAGGCGTTTCCCTAACACATATACAAACTCCATGATCCCCTCAAGATGCCCAATTCATTTCACACCGCGGGCATCCATAAACAAAAGATCACGATATCAACTCAAATAAGAAGTGCAATGTTGAAAGCTTGCCCCATGACAGCATGGTTGGGCTAGTCTCCAACTTACAACTTGCAAGCATAACAACTCAACATAAGAGACCACAATGTCAAATTTTTAAGAACAAGAAAAAGTAAAGTGTGCCTTCCGGTTCGTGAGAGCTTTACTAACCAATTTTCGCATAACACTGGTAAGAGTTTAATTTGAAGAGAAAATAAAAGCAAGTCAAATTTACTTGGAATAGCAAATTGCTAGTAGGTATATATGGTGGACACTTTGGCAAACTTGGTTTTTAGGAGTTGGTGCACGAATAGAGCTCATACTCAGTACAAGGCGAGGGCTAGCAAAAGACTGGGAGCGACCAACTAAGAGAGCAATAATGGCCATAATCATGCAAAGCGACTAAGCGACATTAAAAGAAGCATAAGATGGCATCAAAAGTCAAAAACTAAATGATCATAGAGGCTATTGGTGACTTTGTAAGAGTCTAACATGTATGAGCATGCGCCAAGTCAACCCAAATAAAGCATCAAGGAGAAAACTAAAATAATGCTTCCAAACAATAAAAACAGCGCATGATTTTTTTCAAAGGCTCATTAAACAATCTCAGTTATTTGAGACAAGTCATGCTACAGCAAAACCACTAAGCATACTATCAAAAAGACATCAAGCATGACATGAAAAAGCCTAAGCCGCAGTCTACACAAGCTCCTTCTTGTACCACTTTTTTGCATAGAGCTTTTTCTCTTTTCCAACACCATTTGAAATTTTTTAAGACACCTCTTTTGATGAAAACCAATAAAGATCAGAGGCAAAAAATACACCTTGATGAAGAGATATGACAAGGTCTGAATGCAAATCAAGGTGAAAACAAAAACCAAAAGCAGTAGCAGAAAAAGAAGAACACTCGGTTTTTGATAAGAATGAAAACTAGAGCGTTCTTGGCAAATGAAAAGCAAGGCAACTTCTCTAAAAGAAATTTTTTGGGGTCCAACCATTTATTGCAGCAAACAAAACTAAACTAATAAAGAAAACTAAAACAACTGACGCTCCAAGAAAAACACATTGTGCATGAAGCAATAAAAATATAGTGTTTTGAAAGGTGACCTGATTTTTGCCAATGAAGAAGGGGTGCCTCGGGGGCATCCCCAAGCTTTGACGCTTGTACTTCTTGGATATTTCTTGGGGTGATGCATGGGCATCCCCAAGCTTGAGCTTTTGTCCATTCTTCAACTCATCTCATCATTGTCCAATCCCTACACTTGAAAACTTCCTTCATACAAACTAAACACAAATCTATTAGTAACATTAGTGTAGGCATAACATATAATCAACCTCTTTTTGCTTCAGGTTTCAACCCAAAACCACCACATATAAAGTATATACTACTGTATAAACTTCCCCAAAAGATTCGTGATCAAAAGAACTAAAAAACAAAGTGATAAAGCGGCAAAAACGAATAGTGGCAGAAATCTATCAAAACAGAACAGCTGACAAAGGCCGAATTTTTGAGGGGTTTTCTGTTGCTGAAATCAAAAAGTGTTCAACTAAAGAAAGTTTGTATATAACCTGGGGCATATGCACAAGAAATCGCAGGACCAAAAGATATACAGAGAATTTTCACGAATTTTTACGGTGCAGCACCGAAAACAGTTTCAGGACAGCAACATCCCCAAATCTTTACCTCACTCGAATTAGAGGCTTCTCTTGGCACAACAACAAAATAAAAAGGATAAGGCGAGGTCATTACAGTACTAATGACTTCCAAGACTCAAATAAAATAAAAAGTACTAAAAAGAAAACATTGGGTTATCTCCCAAGAGTGCTTTTCTTTAACGCCTTTGAGCTAGGCGCAGAAAATTGCGAATCAAGTAACATCAAGTAATGAAGCATCAAGCTCATAATTTGCTCTAAGAATAGAGTCAAAAAGTAATTTCTTTCTTTTCCTAGGGAAGTGTTCCATACCTTTCTTCAGTGGGAATTGATATTTGATGGTGCCTTCCCGCATATCAATGATGGCACCTACAGTTCGAAGAAAGGGTCTTCCCAAAATAATAGGACATGAAGCATGGCATTCAACGTCCATAACGAGAAAATCAACGGGAACAAGGTTATTGTTAACCATAATAAGAACATCATTAATCCTTCCCAAATGTTTCTTCTTAGCAACATCAGCAATAGGAACATCATAATAGCATTTTTCAAGAGGTAGTAGATCAAGCATATCATAAATTTTTCTAGGCATGATAGAAATACTAGCACCTAGATCGCATAAAGCATGGCAATCAAAACCATTAACATGCATATCAATGATGGGTTCCCAACCATCTTCTAACTTCTTGGGAACAGAAGCTTTTTGCTTCAACTTTTCTTCCCTAATTTTCATGAGAGCATTGGTAATATGCTTAGTAAAAGCAATATTTAAAGAACTAGCATTGGGAGTCAAAGCAAGCATTTGGAAGAACAAAATTACTTCAGATATATTGCAGCCATCAACATCAAAATCATTAAAAGAAGTAGAGCTATCATCTCCTACACTCCGAAAAATTTCAGCACTCTTTTGAGAAAAAGTTTTGGCAGTTTTAGGCTTTTTAACACAAGGAGTGGGAGTTTTCTCTACACCAATCAAAGTAAGAGGATTGCTAGCATTAGGAACAACATCATTAGAGGTAGTAATAGTGCAAACTTTCATATTCCTAGCAATCTCATCCTCTCTTTCCCATCTAGCATGCAATTCTGCTAACAATCTAATATTTTCATCTATTCCAACTTGAATAGCATTAGCAGTAGCAAAAACATTGTTCTCTTTCACATCATTAGGCAACACTTTTAATTTCAGAAGTTCAATATCATGAGCAAGGCTATCAACTTTAGAAGCAAGAATATCAATTTTGCCTAACTTTTCCTCAACAGACTTGTTAAAAGCATTTTGCTTACCGATGAAGTCCTTGAGCATTAGCTCAAGCTCGGAGGGCACGGCCCTAGTCTTGTTGGAGGAGTTACCATAAGAGTTACCATAACCATTACCATTGGTAGAAGGATACGGCCTATAATTGTTACTAGCAAAATTGTTCCTATAAGCATTGTTGTTAAAATTATTGTTTCTAATGAAGTTCACATCAACATGCTCTTCTTGAGCAACCAAAGAGGGTAAAGGAACATTATTAGGATCAACATGAGTTCTATCATTAGCAAGCATAGCCATAATGGTATCAACCTTATCACTCAAGGAAGAGGTTTCCTCAACAGAATTTACCTTCTTACCTTGTGGAGCTCTCTCGGTGTGCCATTCGAAATAATTTACCATCATGATGTCAAGTAGCTTTGTTGCGGCGCCCAAGGTAAGGGACATAAAAGTGCCTCCAGCAGCTGAATCAAGTAGGTTGCTCGAATAAAAATTCATTCCTACATAAAAAGTTTGGACAATCATCCAAGTAGTCAGTCCATGAGTGGGGCAATTCTTTATCATAGATTTCATTCTTTCCCAAGCTTGACAAACATGTTCATTATCAAACTGACTAAACTTCATAATATTGCTACGCAGAGATCTAATTTTAGCAGGAGGATAAGATCTACCAATAAAAGCATCCTTACACTTAGCCTATGAATCAATACTATTCTTAGTCAAAGACAGCAACCAATCTTTAGCTTTTCCTCTCAAAGAAAAAGGAAACAACTTGAGCTTAATAATATCACTTTCTACATCCTTATATTTCTGCATCTCACATAGCTCAACAAAATTGTTGAGATGAGCTGCAGCATCTTCAGTACTAGCACCAGAAAATTGCTCTTTCATAACAAGGTTCAATAAAGCAGGCTTAATCTCATAAAAGTTTGCAGCAGGAGCAGGTGGCGCAATAGGAGTGCAGATAAAATCACTATTGTTCGTGCTAGTAAAGTCACACAACTTGGTGTTTTCAGGATTAGCCATTTCAGCAAAACTAAAAGTAGACAGATAAAAACAACTATCAAGGATTCTAATTTTTTTGGGTTTTTGATAAAAAAATGATGCAAGTAAAAATAAAGTAAAGCAAAACTTAAAACAAAGTAAAGGATGTGCGTGCGAAAACTCCCCTCGCAGAGGTCTTCCACTTCTTCCCCGGCAACGGCGCCAGAAAACTTGCTTGCTGTTTTATGGTGCCAAGTTGACGGGGGAAAATATAGTTGATGTAGGAGTTTCATCCCCGGCAACGGCGCCAGAAAACTTGATGGGGCCAAGTCGATGGTGTATGAAATTAAATGACCGGCCAGTTGGAAAACCCCAAGAGAAGGTTTTGATGAATATAGCAGCAAGTTTTCCCTCAGTTAGAAACCAAGGTATGTCGATCAGGAGAAGAGCAGACAATACAACTGAAGGTGATGCGGACTGGCTTAGCGACAACTTTGGACAATTTATATGTGGCGCCTCGTCCAAGCTTTGCTTTGCGAGCAACAACGTGGAACCTGCACACAACACAACCAAATACTTTGTTCCCAACTTGCGATGAGGTTGTCAATCTCACCGGTTTGCTTGAAACAAAGGGTATGAGCGTATCGAGTGGAAAGTGATAATAGTATGTGAGTAAAGTAAACAGTGCGAGTAAAGTAAACAAGATGATAGCAATATGATAGAAATAGGACCGGGGTCCATAGTTCACTAGTGGTGTCTCTCCATAAGATAAATAACACATGCTGGGTAAACAAATTACAGTTGGGCAATTGATAGAATAAAGATAAACGTGATATGTTAAGAAGATCACTATGCGATTTACTCTGGGCATTACAACAAAATACATAGACCGCCATCCAACTGCATCTATGACTAATAATCCACTGCCAGGGATATCATCCGAACACCCCATGAGTATTAAGTTGCGAACAACAGATAATTGCATTAAACAAAGTGTGTAATGTAAACAAAGCATATGCCCTCGAGCATATGAATGTTGTTTTCTCCCTAGTAGCAACAGCACATCTACAACCTTAGAGGTTTCTGTCACTCCCCCAGATTAAATAGAGGCATGAACCCACTATCGAGCATAAATACCCCCTCTTGGAGTCACTAGCAACTACTCGGCCAAGATAGCTACTAACAACGGAGAGCATGCAAGATCATAAACAACATAGAGATAACATAAGATATATTTTAGTATAGCAACTCAATCATAACACCAATATTCATTGGATCCCAACTAACCAAACATGTAGAATTACATAACGGTGATCTCAATCATGTAGGGCAGCTCATGAGATCTGAACATGAAGCACATGGTGGAGGAGACAACCATCTAGCTACTGCTATGGACCCATAGTCCAAGGTAGACTACTCACTCATCGCTCTAGAGGTAAGCATGGCGATTCCCCTCTCTGGCAGGGTGCCGAGAAGAGCTTCTGGACCCTCCCGATCTTCAGGTCGACGGCGGCGGCAGATCGCGATGTGTTCTAGAAAAGTGATCCGGTACTTAGGTTTTTTCTGTTGGGGGGTCTTTATAGGCGAAGGGGAATCGTCAGAGGTGGCCCGAGGCACCCTCACACATAGGGGGCGCGACCAGGGCCTGGGCCACGCCACCCTGGTGTGTGGGGCCCTCGTGGCTCCCCCTCCTACTCCTCTTCGGATCTCTGGAAGCTTCCTAGAAAAATAAGACTTCAGGAACTTTGTTTCGTCCAATTCCGAGAATAATCCTGTGTAGCTTTTCTGAAACACAAAAATAGCAGAAAACAAGGAACTGGCACTGTGGCGACTTGTTAGTAGGTTAGTTCCGGAAAATGCATAAAAGTGCAACGAAGTGTAACGAAACAGTAGGCAAATGGTGTAAAAACAAGCATGGAGCATCAAAATTTATAGATACGTTGGAGACGTATCAGTGCTAAATTTCTAGCACAATCTGAGGAGGCTACATCAGTTGTTTCAGTGCAACCGATCAGCATGGCAATGACCAAATCTTATGAAGAGAAGCTGCCTGATGTTGCCAAGGTTGTTGTGTGCGCTGAAACTGCAGTGGCAAAGGTTGAACCATTGAGTGGGTTGAATTTGCAACTCAAGAGGGTATATGATGCGGCTTGCATAACAGTTGACAAGGGTCAGCGTTGGAGTTTATTTCAAACACAGTGCATGATCAAGGGCAAAGCCTGCAAGCTCATGGTGGATGGTGGTAGCTACTGTAATGGCATCAGTAAGGCTGTGCTGATGACTTTGGGTTTGTCGACATGGCGTATTCCTGAACCTAAGCATGTTGTGTGGTTAAATAGTTCCAGTATGCTGAAAGTTACTCATAAGGTATGTGTGCCATTTATAGTTGGTGATTATGTTGATGAGGTGGAGTGCGATGTGTTGCCATTGGAGGTGTGTGGGCTATTACTTGGACGTCCATGGCAGTATGATCGCAATGTTACTCATGCTGGGAGAGCAAATACATATTGTTTTGTGCATGATGGCAAACAACGGACTTTAAAACCTATCCAGGATGATCACATAAAGTCTATTGAGCTGGTAGTACACAAGGAGAAGTTGCGCACGGCTAAGCCAAAATCTGGGCTAGCTACGCCACAGCTTGAGGAGCATGATGCACGGAGCGTCAGCATTGAAATTGTTCCAGCCATGCCTGTAGATGACAAGCCAGTTGTTCTTGTTGGTGACAAGCCGGTTGAAGTCAAGCCTCTTCTTGATGAAAGGAAAAAGATTGCAGCATGTTCTATAGTTTGTGTTGATAAAGGTGTTCAGACCGATGCTCCTTGTGCTGATCGTGTGCCGGGGCAAATGCCGCAGCGGGTGGAAGACCGCAGCTTTGTTAGAACACCCGTGAAGCGTTTTGTTGGAGTAGTAGTGCATATGAATAAAGGAAAATATGGGCATGTTCGTTAGTTGTGTGGTCCAGACATTACTCATCTTTTGCCGGGTCATGGAAATCATGTTCATGTTCAGCAACAGAAGGTTCCAGGAAGGGTTGAGAAGAAGAAGGTGGAGGTGCCTAAGTACAAGTTCATTTGGCAAAGAAAAGAGGTGCAGCCACCCAGGGATGTATCAAGTCGAGCAGGCCAAGAGGGAGGACGTGGTGAGGAAGGCAGGCAAGACTTGAAGACAGCCATGACGCGTGATGCTTGTGTTGATATCACGCCATGCTACTCCAAATGAAAGTTGCTGCAGACAGTCCTTGTGCGTGGTGGATAACCAGCCCGTTGGGAACCCCAAGAGGAAGGTATGATGAGTATAGCAGCGAGTTTTCCCTCAGTTAAGATACCAAGGTTTATCGATCAGGAGAGGAGAGACAATGACGACTGAAGGTGATGCGGAACCTGCACACACACAAACAAATACTTTGTTCCCAACTTGCGATGAGGTTGTCAATCTCACCGGTTTGCTTGAAACAAAGGTTATGAGCGTATCGAGTGGAAAACAGTAGAGTATGCGAGTAAAGTAAACAGTACGAGTAAAGTAAACAGGTGATAGCAATATGATGTAAATAGGACCGGGGTCCACAGTTCACTAGTGGTGTCTCTCCATAGATAAAATAGCACATGCTGGGTAAACAAATTACAGTTGGGCAATTGATAGAATAAAGATAACGTGATATGTCAAGAAGATCACTATGAGATTTACTCTGGGCATTACAACAAAATACATAGACCGCCATCCAACTGCATCTATGACTAATAATCCACTCCCGGGGATATCAATCCGAACACCCTAGAAGTATTAAGTTGCGAACAACAGATAATTGCATTAAGCAAAGTGTGTAATGTAAACAAAGCATATGCCCTTGAGCATATGAATGTTGTTTTCTCCCTAGTAGCAACAGCACATCTACCACCTTAGAGGTTTCTGTCACTCCCCCTGGTGAAATAGAGGCATGAACCCACTATCGAGCATAAATACCCCCTCTTGGAGTCACTAGCAACTACTCGGCCAAGATAGCTACTAACAACGGAGAGCATGCAAGATCATAAACAACATAGAGATAACAAAAGATATAATTCAGTACAGTAACTTAATCATAAACACCAATATTCATCGGATCCCAACAAACCAAACATGTAGAATTACATAACGGTGATCTCAATCATGTAGGGCAGCTCATGAGATCTAAACATGAAGCACATGGTGGAGGAGACAACCATCTAGCTACTGCTATGGACCCATAGTCCAAGGTAGACTACTCACTCATCGCTCTGGAGGCAAGCATGGCGATGAAGAAGACCTCCGGTGGCGATTCCCCTCTCCGGCAGGGTGCCGGGAAGAGCTTCTGGACCCTCCCGATCTTCGGGTCGACGGCGGCGGTGGATCGCGATGTGTTCTGGAAATCTGATCGGGTACTTAGGTTTTTTCCGTCGGGGGGTCTTTATAGGCGAAGGGGCGTCGTCAGAGGTGGGGCCAGGTGGCCTCACATGGTGGTGGCGCGGGCCAGGGGCTGGCCGCGCCACCCCTATGTGTGGGCCCCTGGTGGCCCCCCTCCTACTCCTCTTGGGATCTCTGGAAGCTTCCGGGTAAAATAAGACTTCGGGAACTTGTTTCGTCCAATTCCGAGAATATTTCCTGTGTATCACTTCTGAACCACAAAAACAGCAGAAAACAGGAAACTGGCACTATGGCACTTCGTTAATAGGTTAGTTCCGGAAAATGCATAAAAGTGCCACTAAGTGTAACGAAACAATAGGCAAATGGTGTAAAAACAAGCATGGAGCATCAAAAATTATAGATACGTTTGAGACGTATCAAGCATCCCCAAGCTTAACTCCTGCTTGTCCTCGAGTAGGTAAGTGATAACAAAAGAATAATTTTTGAGGTGACATGCACCTACACAATCTTGATCATATATGTAAGCATTTGTGAGCTGGGATCATAAGAACTTAAAACATGGGCATGAAGATATAATCATGACAATAAGAACTTAGCAACCATGTTGTAAACATGCAAATGAACACAAACAAAAGATCATGAAAATGAAACAATGAAAGTCAAACGTGTGTTCAAATCATAAGGAAAACATACAAATGGTTTTCAGCTTGTCCTTCAAAGAGAGCAAAACATAAATGCATAGGACACCTTCAAGTTTAAGAGGGCGACTAGATACAAATAATTTAAGAACAAGTGAAACCAACAATATGTATCAATCAATGAACTTTGGGACAATGCATATCACACTAAGAATGACAACTATGCTCTCTTAATAGTGCATAAAGATAGAAGGTGGTGACTCAACATAAAAGTAAAAGAAAGACCCTTCGCAGAGGGAAGCAGTGATTGCAAGTTTTATAACCTTCAAAAATTATGGTACTTACCGGCTTTGAGCTCTCATTGCCCCCATCATAAGCATATTGAATGGTTAAAGTTAATGCGAGAACAATTATGATGCATATGCTTGACAAATCATAAGTTGAAAACCTCGTGCCCCGTGAATACGAGTACCCAAACCTCATGCTACTTTACTTAGAGTCCCAAGCAAGGCTCTTGTCATTGTAAGTATATGCATATCATTGAGAACTGCCAATGGGGTACCTCCGTGCCCGATGACATGGAACAAGCCCACACCAAAATGACAGGACAAGCAGACAATGAACACCTCGACATCTCTTTTATTTGCCTTTTGTTTAGCTTTTTATTATGAGATGCGTCGTCGAATGTTCACCATGGGTATGCTGCAAATTTCCACCATGAATTATGCATGGCTTAGATTGGCGGCCCGGCGTTTCCCTAACACATATACAAACTCCATGATCCCTACAAGATTCCCAATTCATTTCGCACCGCGAGCATCCATAAACAAAAGATCACGATATCAACTCAAATAAGAAGTGCAATGTTGAAAGCTTGCCCATGACTGCATGGCTGGGCTAGAATCCAACTTACAACTTGCAAGCATAACAACTCAACATAAGAGACCACAATGTCAAATTTTTAAGAACAGGAAAAAGTAAAGTGTGCCTTCCGGTTCGTGAGAGCTTTACTAACCGAATTTCGCATAACACTGGTAAGAGTTTAATTTGAAGAGAAAATAAAAGCAAGTCAAATTTACTTGGAATAGCAAATTGCTAGTAGGTATGTATGGTGGACACTTTGGAAAACTTTGGCTTTTAGGAGTTGGATGCACGAGTAGAGCTCATACTCAGTACAAGGCGAGGGCTAGCAAAAGACTGGGAGCGACCAACTAAGAGAGCAATAATGGCCATAATCATGCAAAGCGACAAAGCGACATTAAAAGAAGCATACGATGGCATCAAAAGTCAAAAACTAAATGATCATGAAGGCTATTGGCGACTTTGTAAGAGTCTAACATGTGTGAGCATGCGCCAAGTCAACCCAAATAAACCATCAAGGAGAAAACCAAAATAATGCTTCCATACAATAAAAACAACGCATGATTTTTTCAAAGGCTCATTAAGCAATCTCAGTTATTTGAGACAAGTCATGCTACAGCAAAACCACTACGCATACTATCAAAAAGACATCAAGCATGACATGAAAAAGCCTAAGCCGCAGTCTACACAAGCTCCTTCTTGTACCACTATTTTGCACAAAGCTTTTTCTCTTTTCCAACACCATTTGAAATTTTTAAAGACACCTCTTTTGATGAAAACCAATAAAGATCAGAGGAAAAAATACACCTTGATGAAAAGATATGTCAAGATCTGAACGCATATCAAAGCGAAAATGAAAACCAAAAGCAGTAGCAGAAAAAGAAGAACGCATCGATGAACGATAAGAGTGAAAAACTAAGCGTTCTTTGCAAATTAAAACGAGTACATCTCCTCCAAAAGAAATTTGTTGGGGTCCAACCATTTATTGCAGCAAACAAACAAACTAAACCAACTAAGAAAACTAAAACAACTGACGCTCCAAGAAAAACACATAGTGCATGAAGCAATACAAATATAGTGTTTTGAAAGGTGACCTGATTTTTGCCGATGAAGAAGGGGTGCCTCGGGGGCATCCCCAAGCGTTGACGCTTGTACTTCTTGGATATTTCTTGGGGTGATGCATGGGTATCCCCAAGCTTGAGCTTTTGTCCATTCTTCAACTCATCTCATCATTCTCCAATCCCTACACTTGAAAACTTCCTTCATACAAAACTAAACACAATTCTATTAGCAACATTAGTGCAAGCATAACATATAATCAATCTCTATTTGCTTCAGGTTTCAACTCAAAACCACCACATATATAGCAAATACTACTGTAGCAACCTCCCCAAAAGTTCCATGATCAAAAGAACTCAAAAGAAAGCGATAAAGTGGCAAACACAAATATTGGCAGAAATCTGTCAAAACTGAACAGCTGACAAAGGTCGAATTTTTTAGGGATTTTCTGTTGCTCAAAGCAAAAAGTGTTCAACTAAGAAAAGTTTGGATATAACTTGGGGCATATGCACAAGAAATCGCAGGTCCAAAAGATAAACAGAGAATTTTCACGAATTTTTACGGTGCAGCACCGAAAACAGTTTCAGGACAGCAACATCCCCAAATCTTTACCTCACTCAAATTAGAGGCTTCTCTTGGCACAAAAACGAAATAAACAAGATAAGGAGCGGTCATTAAAGTAGTAATGACTTACAAGACTCAAATAAAAGAAAAATTGCTGAAAAGAAAACATTGGGTTATCTCCCAAGAGTGCTTTTCTTTAACGCCTTTGTGCTAGGCGCAAAAAATTGCGAATCAAGTAATATCAATAGATGAAGTGCTAGTTACCTCAGTAGGCTCTTTGAAGGTTCCCGAAGGTGATTCATCCTGCAAGTCACCCTTAGTAGAACTAAGAGTCTTACCAATCTTAAGAACATGTTGAGATTTAAGCGCAGAAACCTTGGGAACATACATAAATTTTTGCTCTTTTCCAACAAACACTTTCTCATTCTTAAATTTAAGAGAAGAGAAGATTAAGCTAAGAGTTTCCATAGACTCCTCTAGTTTACCAATCCTTAAGTTTTGATTGTCATGAGTAGTGCTAGCCTCTAAAATGGTAATTCTCTTACCAATGTTTTCTATTAATTCACTAACGCGGCTAGCATTTTCTAGGATACTTGGCAAACTTTTCTCTAAAGAGCTAAGCTTTTCTACCACCTCCTCCAGGGTGGTCTCAGTTTTAGCAACATGAATAGGTGGTATTCCCACTAAACTTTCAATTATAGTGCATGCTTCTCCAGCGGGAGTACCCAGAAAATTACCTCCTGTAAGAGTATCAAGAACATACCTATTCCAACTGGATATACCAACATAAAAATTTCTAAGGAGGATCGTGGTAGAGTGTTTTTTGGTACACCTATGATGTGCATTATTAATACGGTACCAAGCATCTTTTAAACTTTCTCCCCCTTGTTGCTTAAAACTATGAACTTCTACTTCAGGATTACTCATTTTAACAAAACTAAAAGCAGATAAGTAAAAACAACTACCAAGGATTCTAATTTTTTTTGGGTTTTTGATATAAAACGATGCAGGTAAAATAAATAAAGTAAAGCAAAACAATAACAAAGTAAAGAATGTGTGTGCGAAGAACTCCCCTCGCAGAAGTCTTCTCTTCCTCCCCGGCAACGGGGCCAGAAAATAGGCTGCTACTCCAAATGAGTGTTGCTGCAGATAGTCCTTGTGCGTGGTGGATAACCAGCCCGTTGGGAACCCCAAGGGGAAGGTATCATGAGTATAGCAGCGAGTTTTCCCTCAGTTAAGATACCAAGGTTTATCGATCAGGAGAGGAGAGACAATGACGACTGAAGGTGATGCGGAACCTGCACACACACAAACAAATACTTTGTTCCCAACTTGCGATGAGGTTGTCAATCTCACCGGTTTGCTTGAAACAAAGGTTATGAGCGTATCGAGTGGAAAACAGTAGAGTATGCGAGTAAAGTAAACAGTACGAGTAAAGTAAACAGGTGATAGCAATATGATGTAAATAGGACCGGGGTCCACAGTTCACTAGTGGTGTCTCTCCATAGATAAAATAGCACATGCTGGGTAAACAAATTACAGTTGGGCAATTGATAGAATAAAGATAACGTGATATGTCAAGAAGATCACTATGAGATTTACTCTGGGCATTACAACAAAATACATAGACCACCATCCAACTGCATCTATGACTAATAATCCACTCCCGGGGATATCAATCCGAACACCCTAGAAGTATTAAGTTGCGAACAACAGATAATTGCATTAAGCAAAGTGTGTAATGTAAACAAAGCATATGCCCTTGAGCATATGAATGTTGTTTTCTCCCTAGCAGCAACAACACATCTACCACCTTAGAGGTTTCTGTCACTCCCCCAGGTGAAATAGAGGCATGAACCCACTATCGAGCATAAATACCCCCTCTTGGAGTCACTAGCAACTACTTGGCCAAGATAGCTACTAACAACGGAGAGCATGCAAGATCATAAACAACATAGAGATAACAAAAGATATAATTCAGTACAACAACTTAATCATAAACACCAATATTCATCGGATCCCAACAAACCAAACATGTAGAATTACATAACGGTGATCTCAATCATGTAGGGCAGCTCATGAGATCTAAACATGAAGCACATGGTGGAGGAGACAACCATCTAGCTACTGCTATGGACCCATAGTCCAAGGTAGACTACTCACTCATCGCTCCGGAGGCAAGCATGGCGATGAAGAAGACCTCCGGTGGCGATTCCCCTCTCCAGAAGGGTGCCGAGAAGAGCTTTTGGACCCTCCCGATCTTCGGGTCGACGGCGGCGGCGGATCGCGATGTGTTCTGGAAATCTGATCGGGTACTTAGGTTTTTTCTGTCGGGGGGTCTTTATAGGCGAAGGGGCATCGTCAGAGGTGGGGCCAGGTGGCCTCACACGGTGGTGGCGCGGGCCAGGGGCTGGCCGCGCCACCCCTGTGTGTGGGCCCATGGTGGCCCCCCTCCTACTCCTCTTCGGATCTCTGGAAGCTTCCGGGTAAAATAAGACTTCAGGAACTTGTTTCGTCCAATTCCGAGAATATTTCCTGTGTATCACTTCTGAAACACAAAAACAGCAGAAAACAGGAAACTGGCACTGTGGCACTTCGTTAATAGGTTAGTTCCAGAAAATGCATAAAAGTGCCACTAAGTGTAACGAAACAATAGGCAAATGGTGTAAAAACAAGCATGGAGCATCAAAAATTATAGATACGTTTGAGACGTATCACGCCACCCTTTCGAGCAGACCCTCACGCGTTGGGGACAACACTTTTTGAAGGGGGAAGGATGATATGGGCACAACAGAGGAGGTGAAGCCCAATTTCAGGACTCCACCAAGATGAGGGAAGCTCGTTGAAGATTGGCACGCCAGGACGACCTACGATACGTAATAATTTAGTTTAAGGTTGTGTCAATAATTTATATTTGTGTTCATGTTATTTCATTAGCCAGGTCATGCTGTGGGCCACATAGGTTTTTATTTTGTGTCTTGGTTTGGGCCTTCGGTTTGGGCCTGTCCAACCGTTTGGTCTGCATGCCTCCTATATAAAGGAGCAAGCTGTCTAGGGTTTAGGGGAGTTCAGTTGTTTAGTCTAAAACTATCGTGTGCTCCACCGTGTATCATCCCTTCGGGGAAACGGCGCTGCCGTGTTTATCAAATATATTGCTGTGAAGGTTCTTGTGTTCATCAAGGATTATCATGCTCAGGTTTGAGGCGTGTTGATTATCTTCATGTTCCTTGCTGGATTCGTTCCTCTTCTTCTGGTGAAGTTCTTCACGTTACTGGAAGATTTCTATCTAGGTAGACTCGCTGTGAAAGATCAGGACAAACTCAAGGATCATCGGCGTGATCCTTATCAGGATCTGAAAGCTTGGTATTGATCTTGTATTTTTGCCAAATCAACCTTCAAAAGTTTGATCTCCTTTTCCAATTCAGTAATAGTCCCCATACAATTTTATGTGCATACATGCATATTTTGCATGTTTTGAACTCTGATGGCCTTCTTCAATTCCTGCAATAAATTTTCATAAAGGAGAGAACCTGGTGAATGTGCTTGCTCAGTGTCAAGGCGTCGATTCAGTAGTTCCACTTGTGCTTCAATATCAGAGAGATTTGTCCTCTGGAGTTTGGATCTTTCCAAGGTCTGCATCTCTTTTGCTCCTTCTTCAAAGTTGATCCTCCAATACTTATGTTGCTTGACCTTCTCCTCTCCTGGTGTGTTTGGGCTGCGTGGAGTATCCCAATATGAAACCGGGGTTTCTGCACAATAGAACCCACCCAAAGGAGTGCTCCAGCGTGAAGACATAGTTGATTCTGCAGGACAAAAACATGGAAAACAATGTTTACCTTGAAAATACTCGATGCGGGATTAGATCGGAAGAGATGGGTATATATTGATGATTTTTAGGGTAAAACTGAGATTTCAAGATGAAACAAGGACGAAACAGAGTCCGAAGGGACAAACGAGTATAGGTAGCGCGGTCGGCCAAGGAGACTGTGCCACCTGGTCTCGTTTGACCTTCGGGTCTCCTCTCCATCATTTCTTCTTCCTAAACTTTGAGTTATGCAAAATAATTAGTTCCCAAAAGTTTCATGAGATTCCGTGGTGGTTATGTACCTGAAAGTTACCTTTTATTGATTTTGGAGTTCTGGCAGACTGGATTTTGAGGAGATAAATTTCTCCGGAGTTTGAATATACACCACTTCAACCTTTTTAATGAAGTTTTCACCTGCAAGAAATGCTTAAGATGTTTCCCATTAACTACATGAGGTTTACCTCTCACGTCACCATGTAATCTTATGGCTCCGGAGCGGTACACTTCCTGTATTAGCAATGGACCTTGCCATTACGACATTAACTTCCCTGCAGAAAACTTAAAATGAGAGTTGAACAATAATACTTAATCTCCTACTTTAAACTCCTTTCATTTATTTTCTTATCATGCCAAATTTTCACTTTTTCTTTAAATATCCTAGCACTTTCATAAGCTTCATTTCTCCACTCATCTAGCAGATGCAAGTCTAAAATTAACTTTTCTCTAGCAGTTTTAAATTCGAAGTTAAGTTGATTAACAACGCACCTAGCTTTATGCTCTAACTCTACTAGAAGATGACAAGCTTTACCATGAACCATTTTATAAGCATACATTCTCATGGGGTTCTTAAAAGCATTTCTATAAGCCCACAAAGAATCATTAATATTAGTTGGCCAATCGGACCTGGATCTATTAATTGTCTTTTCAAAATCAATTTTAATTCTCTATTACTTAGTTTAACTTGACCACTAGTATGAGGATGATATGGAGATCCAACTCTATGATCAAACCCATACTTTGCTAAAGTCTTTCTAACCACACCATGTATAAAATGAGTTCTCCACCAGTGATTAAATACCTGGGAACTCCAAACCTGGGAAATATTGTATCTTTAAGCATTGTTATTGCTGTAGCATGATCTACACTTTTAGTGGGAATAGCTTCCACCCACTTCGTAACATAGTCAACTGCAACCAAAATGTGAGTATGCTTGGCGTTTGACGCTGGGAATGGTCCCATAAAGTTAAATCCCCAAATATCAAAAGGTTAAGAGGTAGAGAATAATTCATAGGCATTTCATTTCTTCTACCAATATTACCTACTCTCTGACATTTATCACATACCTTTACAAATTCAGCACAATCCTTAAATAAAGTAGGCCAATAAAAACCAGATTGCAATACCTTTGCAACAGTTCGCTGACCAACGTGATGTCCTCCATATGGGGCTAGCATGGCAGTCCTGTATGATATTCTGTTGTTCAGATTCAGGCACACAACGCCTAATAATACCATCCACTCCTTTCTTATACAAAAAAGGATCATCCCAAATGTAATGTCTAAGATCATAGAAGAATTTCTTTCTTTGTTGGGAATTAAATTTTGGTGGCATAACATTTCCTACCAAGAAATTAGCATAATCTGTGAACCATGGTGAAGCAACTCTAATACTTGACACATTAATGTTTGCTAATTGTTCATCAGGAAAGCTATCATTAATAGGTATTGGATCTATAGGGATATTTTCCATTCTAGATAAATGATTAGCTACATGATAATCTTCTCTGTTCCTTTCAACAATATTTCAAATCAAATTCTTGGAGTAACAACACCCATCTAATTATTCTAGGTTTAGCATCTTTTTTATTCACAAGATATTCAATAGCTGAATGATCAGTGTGCATAGTAACTTTTGAATCAATAATATAAGCTCTAAACTTATCACAAGCAAAGATCACAGCTAAAAATTCTTTTTTAGTTGTTGCATAATTTCTTTGAGCACCATCTAGTGTTTTGCTAGCATAATAAATAACATTCAATTTCTTATCAGCTCGTTGTCCTAAAACAGCAACAACAACATAATCACTAGCATCACACATAATTCAAAAGGAAAATTCCAATTAGGTGGTTGAATTATAAGAGCACTTATCAAAGCATTCTTTAAAATATTAAAAGACTCAGTGCAATCATCATTAAAAGAGAACGGAACATCCTTTTGCAGAAGATTGGTTAGGGGCTTTGATATTTTAGAGAAATCTTTAATATATCTTCTATAGAAACCAACATGACCAAGAAAACTTCTTATACCTCTTATATCACTAGGATATGGTAGTTTCTCAATGGCTTCAATCTTTGCTCGGTCTACTTCAATCCCTCATCCAGAAACATGTTGTTCTAACACAATAACTTCAGAGACCATGAAGTGACACTTCTCCCAGTTCAGTAATAAATATTGGTCCTCACATCACTGCAAAACTTTGTTAAGGTTGTACAAACAATTATCAAAATAGGTACAATAAACAAAAAAATCATCCATGAATACTTCCATAATCCTTTCAGTATAATCAGCAAATATGGCATTCATCATCTTTGAAAAGTAGCAAGCGCATTACATAAACCAAAAGGCATCCTTATATGATCAAAAGTACAAAACGTACATGTAAAATTAGTCTTCTCTTGATCATCTTTATGAACATGAATTTGATAAAAGCCCGAATAACCATCTACATAAGAAAAGTGTGAATGCTTTGACAACCTTTCTAACATTTGATCCATAAAAGGCTAAGGGTAATGATATTTCTTAGTAACTTTATTTAATTTTCTAAAATCAATACACACCATATACCCCATGACAGTACGCTGAGCTACTAGCACATTTTCGTCATTTGGGACAACAGTAATTCCTCCTTTCTTAGGTACACAATGAACATGACTCACCCACTTACTATCAGCAATGGGATAAATAATACTTGCTTCTAGGAGTTTAAATACCTCTTTTCTTACCACTTCCTTAAGCTTTGGGTTAAGACGACATTGATAATCCACAACAGGCTTGGCGTCTTCTTCCAAATTAATTTATGCATACATAAAGTAGGACTAGTACCTTTCAAATCATCAAGAGAGTAGCCAATGGCTGGCCTATGCGCCCTGATCACATCCAGTAATCGAATCTCCTCTTCGGCCACTTTTGTAGTCCAATAATCGAATCTCCTCTTTGGCCACTCTTGTAGTATATCCTTTAAAAACTTTTGTTGCATTACCATAAGATAAACCTCCTGCGAGTTTCTTCATTCAATTCTTTTATAATAGAGACTTCAGGCTTCATCTCAATTTGCTCATAAGGTGTGCATTTTCTCTTTGCACTCTTGTTTGAGATACATCGAAGAAGATTCTCCTTCGCTTTATTAGGAAATGGAGGAGCCTCAACAAAATCATTAGTTTCAGCAGCTTCAATAGACGAGACAGGTTTTGCAAGAGGTGCATGAATACGTGCAGGCATAATAGCAGGATATTTCATGGGTTTGACATATTAAATAAATCCTTCCTTAGGTAATGCGACATGTTTAGCAAAAGATTTAACAACTTCCAATAAAACATGAGAATCAATACAATATAAGTTACTTTATTGCTCAAAGACATCAGAAGCATAAAAATTCTTCACACAATCATATCCATAAACTATGGTGATAGTATTACCTATATCAAGATCCCAATTACTTGTATTTTCACTTATCATATCAAGTAATTGATACGTCCAAAACGTATCTACTTTCCCAAACAGTTTTGCTATTGTTTCACCTCTAATTTGTGTGTTTTGAATACAACTAACACAGACTAACGCTGTTTTTAGCAGAATTGCTCTGGTGTCTCGTTTTTGTGCAGAAATCTGATTTTCAGGAAAAATCCCGGAAAATATTGCAAAAATTCTATTTTGCCAGAAGACCCACAGAGCCAGAAGGAGAGACGAAGGGGCGCAGCAGCCTGGGCTTACCACCAGGGGGCGCGGCCCAGCCCTGGCCGCGCCCACCTGTGGTGAGGCCGTCTCTGCTGTCGCCTCGACCCCTCCTTCCTCCTACATACACCCTCTGACCTGAAAAAAGCGGGGGGTTGGCGTTTTTCCCAGATAGACTTCCGCTGCACCGCCACCATCAGAAACCACGATTTGGAACCAGAAACTCCATTCTAGCACCCTGTCGGGACGGGGATTTGGAGGAGATCTTCATCACCATCATCACCAACATCTCTCCATCAACCATCCATGACTCCCCCATGCATGTGTGAGTAATTCCCACTGTAGGCGAAGGGGATGGTAGGGATTGGATGAGATCATTCATGTAATTTGCTATGAGATTGTTAGGGCATAGTGCCTAGTATCTTTATTTAGTGCTTATGACATTGTTGCAACTTGTTGTGCTTAATCCTTATCACTTTGGGCCCAAGTGCCATGATTTCAGATCTGAACATGTTATTGTTTTATGATGATACTTGTTGTTTATGGTCTTATCTACAAGTTGTATACACATATTGTTGTCCGAAACCTGAGGCCCCAAAGTGACAGAAATTGGGATAACCGGAGTGGATGGCTATGATGTGAGGATCATTTGTGTTCACCGAGTGCTAATGCTTTGCTCCGGTACTTTATTAAAAGGAGTACCTTAATTACCAGTAGTTTCCCTTGAGGCCCTGCTGCAACAGGCTGGTAGGACAAAAAATGTCGTGCAAGTTTCTGATTGCGAGCACGTACGACTATATACGAAACACATGCCTATGATTGTTAGTACTAGGATGCTTTATCATTATTTATCTGCAATGCCCATGTCTCACTGATTTCATGAATTATCTTATCCATGAAATGCCCGTACATCCATCCCTATGCCTACAATATTCCATCCTACTGTTTACTATTGCTACTGTTACCGCTTTTATTTTACTACAGCTGTTACTGTTTCATTACTATCACCACTATAAAACTATTGCTACTGATAAACCACTGCAAACAAGTCTGTTTCCAGGTGCAGCTGAATTGACAACTCATCTGTTAAGGCTTATAAATATTCTTTGGCTCCCCTTGTGTCGAATCAATAAATTTGGGTTTTACTTCCCTCGAAGACTGTTGCGATCCCCTATACTTGTGGGTCATCAAGACTATTTTCTGGCGCCGTTGCCGGGGAGCATAGCTTTATTTGTAAGTTCACTTGGGATTCATATTGTTCGCTGCAATCCTTTCATCATGGGTAAACCTCGTGATGGAAAAGTTCCTATATTGCCATCCACTACAAGAAGAGGTACGACTTTGAACACCTCTGTTGCTCTTGATTCGCCATCTGTTATGAGTAAGTTGCTTACACCACCACATGCACACGCTACTGCTACTACTTCTGCTAAGTTTGAAAATGCCACTAATAATTTAGATGATGCTTCTATTGTGCTTGATGAGAGTGATTCGCTAGGTTCCTTTTTAGATGCTACAATTGCTAGAGCTATGTTGGGAAACACCATTGTTACACCTGTTAGTTCACCTGAGTCTAGGGAATGTCCTAGTGATGATTTTGATGATGCTTATATTGAGCTTGACGATGATTTTATTGTTGAAGCTCGTGCTACTCGTGATGCTAAAGCTGTTAAGGAACTTTTAGCGAGACATGCTGTTAGATATAAATTGTCTCCTGATCCTAAGTTTGCTGCTTCTCCCATAAATATTAGAGACAAGGATTATGATTTCTCTTTAGATTTATCTTACATATCTATTGTTGAGAAAGAGCCTTTTTGTGGTACTAAGAATGAAAGTGCTATGGAGCACATGAATGAGCTTTCTACTTTGAGTAATTTGTTTTCTGATGATATTAAGCTTCACACTTACTTTGTTGCTAAGATTTTTCCTTTCTCGTTGAAAGATGCAGCTAAAACTTGGTTTAGTAGTTTGTCTCCTGGATCTCTTAATAGTCCTATTGCTTTGGTTAATGCTTTCTTTCAGAAATATTTTCCTGCTAGTGCTCAACATGCTGCTGTGCAGAAAATCTTTGACTTTGAACAGGGAAAAGGAGAGATATTGCCTGAATCTTGGACAAGGTTTTGTTCTTTAATTAGAGCTTTGCCTAAAGAGCCATTGCCTAAAAATGAACTCCTTGATATATTTTATAATGGACTAACTGATGAATCTAAGAGATATCTGGATAGTTGTGCTGGTTGTGTTTTCAGGGAAAGAACTCCGGCTGAAGCTAGAGAATCAATGGCTAAGATAAGCTGGAATCATGATGATTGGACTCTAGTTGAGCCAACACCAGCACCAACACCTGCGCCATCTATAGAGCCGACACCGAAAAAGAGAGGAATGATTGAATTAAATGATGAAGATATGAGGGAAGCCAAGAAATCTCCTAAGGAGAAAGTTATTAAGGCCGAAGATGTGAAGAATTGACCTCCTATAGAAGAATTATGTAAGCCAATCCCTCGCTCATCCACTATTGAGGTACACTCTCTCCAATGCTTTGATGATAGAGATATTCCATACTCTAAACCTCCTGATCAATGCTTAGATGAGTTAGATAATTTTATTGTTAAGCAAAATAATTTTAATAGAATGGTGCAGAATCATTTGTTGGAGAATTCTAGAGCTATTAACAAGTTGCAGGATATTGTGGAGAGAACCTCCAATGATGTGAAGATACTTGTTAAACATTTTCAAATGGTTCAGACTCAAATTGATCAGCTTACCAAGGTGCAAAAAGACTTGCTAGTTAATGCAGCAAGAGAAAAACAAGCATGTGAAGTACGCCCAAGAGGAGGTGCTACCACTCAAGACCCCTTATATCCTGAAGGACATCCTAAGAGGATCGAGCAAGATTCTCAATGCACTTCAAGTGATGATATTCCTTCCAAGAAGAAGAAGAAGAAACATAAAACAACTGCAGAATCCTCTGAAGCAGGTAAAGATCCTAATAGTGTTTCTATTTCTGATGCTGAAACTGAACCAGGTGATGCTTCCGATAAAGAAGAAGTTGAAGAGGAACCAGAAAAGATTGATAAGAATGTGAAGTAAACCAAAGAAGACTTCATTGCCAACAAGCATGGTAAAGAAAGAGAACCTTGGGTGCAAAAACCAATGCCTTTTCCTAGTAAGAAACACAAGTCCAAGGAAGAAGAACACTACAACAGGTTTTGTGAATGGATGAAACCTTTATTTTTGCAAATTCCTTTGACTGATGTTATTAGAATGCCTCCTTATGCAAAGTATATGAAAGATATTGTTACTAACAAAAGGAAGATTCCTAATGAGGAAATTTCCACTTTACTTGCTAATTATTCTTTTGATGGTAAAGTTCCGGAGAAGCTTGGAGATCCAGGTATACCAACTATTCCTTGCTCCATTAAAAATAACTATGTTAGAACTGCTTTATGTGATTTGGGAGCCAGAGTTAGTGTCATGCCTTTTTCTCTTTATAAGAGACTTGATCTAGAAAAATTGGTATCGACTGATATATCTTTGCAAATGGCTGATAAGTCTACTACTATTCCTATTGGTATATGTGAAAACATTCATGTTCAAGTTGCTAATAGTTGTTTGATATTAACTGACTTTGTTGTGTTGGAAATGCCTGACGATGATAATATGTCTATTATTCTTGGGAGACCTTTTCTAAACACTGCAGGTGCGGTTATTAATTGCAATCAAGGAAAAGTAACTTTTAATGTTAATAGCAAAGAATACATGGTTTATTTCCGCAAGAAGATTGATAGAAAGAATGCTCTAAATTCAATCAAGCATGTTGAGACCATCAGAGTTGGTCAAATTATTTGTTCAGAGCAAAAGCCCAAGGAAGAATATAAAATTGTCATGATTGGGACTATGCCTATCAAGGTCGAGGTAACATAAGCATAAAGTGAAGTGCAAAGTTTTTCCTCATATAGAATTAGTTTGGTAACAAGACTTGATCAACCTTGTTAACAAAGTGATTTTATATGAATGAAACTTTGTTTTCACCGCATTTACTCTACCTCACTCATATTTACTTTCCCCATTTTCGTTCCCTTTGTTAGTTACATAATTAGAATATCTTAGAGCTACTGCATACTTGAGTTTGATTTGCTTGCAATCATTCCACTGTCGTTTTCTCGAGTTTTATCCTTTTATCGTTTTTCTGAAAAATCCTCGAAAATAAAGTTTCGAAAAATTCTAGAAAAATCTTTCTAAATTTTTATGTCAAAAATGGGGCAGAGAGGCACCTGGGAGACCTCAGGGGGACCTACCATGCCACCTCACCACCAGGGGGCACGGCCCAGCCCTGGCCGCGCCCACCTATGGTGAGGGGGGCCCCTGGCCTCTCACTTATCTCTTCCTCCCCAGCTCTTTCTCTCTCCCAAAAACAATGACACACCAGTTCAAACTCGTGTTCTTGCTACTCTCCATCTCGATTTTTCGATCTCCTTGCTCAGCCCATCATTGTTGCTGAGATTTGGAGCATTTGTTCTCCGGTATGTGACTCCTCCGATTGTCCAAGTAGAATTTTGTTTAGTGAAGTATTTCTTGAGTATTTTAGTTCTATAGGCTGCAGGTGAAATGAGTTTGCATGCTTGTTCTATTGCTTAGAAATATTATTTTGATGCATGTTAGCTCTCTAGTAACTCCCTATAGTAGTTTCCTACATTTGATTGTTTCGAAATCACTTTTTATGAGGTTTGTTAAAAATTTCAGAAAAAGGGACATGGACAACTTTACCTATGGAGAAGTGTTTGAAAGAGATGCACCAAGGTCATCAATGCCTTCAAGATCCACTGCTCAATATCAGATATCTTACACTGAAGATCTTATGTCACCAAACCTTGAAGGAGACGATGGAGATGCGCATCCATCCACCTTCCCTTGTGCTAATTTTTTGAGTGATGCAGGGATTCTTGATGATTTCTTGCTCCTTATTAACAAGGTTGGATTGACTACATACATGATGGATGAGAGTAATCAATATGCTATTCTCACAAAGATTTTCGTTGAAAGTTTTAAATTCACTAACTCTCATTTCAACCCTTCCATTGCATTTAAGATTTATGATAAGTCTATCACCATGCCTTTGGAGAGGTTTTGTAATATTCGAGGTATACCCATGTTTGGGACGGCAAAGAAGATGCTTCATCAGTCCACTGATTTGTTAGAGCTCTACCGAGGAGTGACCAACGATGATGACCGCACCGCACAGCGTGGCAAGATAAGAAACATTCAACTCCCAGCTATTAGATATTTTACTTACTATCTTGCCACTAGTGTACTTGGTAGAGGAAACACTAGCAATATCTCCAATTATCATTTAGCTTTCCTAGCTACCGCTCTTGATGTTAGCAGGAAGTATAACCTCGGTGCTATTATTGCTCGTCGCCTAGCTGCTAGGGGACCTATTTATGGAGGTATTATTGCTGCGTGCATTGTTGCTGCTCTTGAACTTCCTATTGCTCCTCATGATATATTGTTGACTCCACAGAGGCTCGATCTTGCTGCCATGAAGCTCCATCATTTTGTTACTGCTAACTCTTGTGCAGGGAAATTAGTTTATAGAATGTTATTTACAGATGGAGAGGAAAGGGAAGTGCCCTTGCCACAACCTAGTTTGTTTAGTATTGATAACAGGCCATGGTCACACACGAAGGAGGAGTTGGATGAGCATCTTAGGTTGCTCGGCTTCCACATTCAGCACGGCGTGGTGGACCAGGAGGAAGAGGAGGCATCCGCTGATCACTACACCACATACTACACCGGGGCGTCCTCGAGCTCATACCAGGATGAAGGTACTTCTTCGTCACACTTTGGAGGTGCCACCTCATGGCTGAGTTGGCTGAGTTGGGATTGATCTCCACTTAGGCCAAAAGCCTAAGCTTGGGGGGAGGAACGCCGACTATTCACTCATCTACATATCATATTTTGTCGGTCCTTTGTATATTCATGTTTCGCTTTCTTTATTGTTCTCATTCTTATTTCTACCTTCTCAAAACACAAAAAGACGAAAAATATTTCCATTGTTTCTCTTCATTTGCCTTTTTAAGTTTCTAGCTTTGGTTTGCTTTATTTGCTATTCTCGGTTTGAAGTTTGAAAAATCCGAAAATATTTTGCTTTGTTTGCTATTTCCTTCTGTTCTTGTTTCAAAAATCAAAAACCCAAAAATATTTGTTGTTCTTCTTCGGTTTTGTAAAGTTTGTTGCAGAGTTCAGTCTCTCGTGACTCCATTGGAGCTTGGTATTCACTTCATATTATTCAAGCCACACAAGTGAAAGGCAATAATGACGACATATGACAATCCGAGATGTGGTAAGAGGCTGGTATGAACTCTATTTGTTTTCATTTTTATACATATACTCATCTATGTGGACATGCTTAGTCGGTTCATGTAAGGTATATGTTATCTAATGGATGGTTTGTAGTTTCTTGCTTTCATATGATTAGTTCTAATTTACTAATAGTTTGTAGCATGTCATGTAGACGTTTGCCTGCATTATTTTATTCATAATATGGTATGTTATTGTGGTATCCACCTCTGAAAGCTTCATTTTAATCGACTTGGCACATGCTCAAGCATGCACATGACTGAACAAAAAGTCAATTAAGCCTCGATGATTTACTTTGCCTCAGAGTTCTTGTATCATTTTTATGCCTATATTAATTTTGTTTTGTCGCAAGCATGATTATGACATTTATTGCTCTCTCGATTGTCGCTTCCCAGTCTTTTGCTAGCCTTCACTTGTACTGAGAGGGAATACTTCTCATGCATCCAGTTAGCAAAAACCAAGTTTTTCCAAAGAGTCCACTATAAATTCCTATGCATGGTATTTCAAAGCCATTCCAAGTAAATTTTCATGTGCTACCTTTCAAAACTTTTAAATACTTCTCATTTTGTGCCACTGTTTTTAGCTCTTGGGGACGTAGTGGTCGGAATTGCTATCTTCCATATTAAATTAAGTACCCCTCGACTAGACAGCTTCATCTGCTCGTTATTAATTTTGCAAGGGAGCTGGTCAGACCATTGTAATCTAATTTATCAAAAGAAAAAAAGAAAAAGAGCACTCCTCCATGTATGTGAAAGTTGGTGGGCACCCGATGGAATCGGTTAACCATGGCTTGAGAAAGGAAAAAAGGTGGGGAGGAGTGCCAAAGCTTTATAAAAGAGCACCAATGTGCCAAATTTTCAAAGAACTCGGAACCGCTCTCACTTGTTTATTATGGAAGATAGCAAGTACCCATTGCCAGTCGTTGACATAAAACAACCACCTCTCAAAATAAATTTTTATCTCTGTTTTGTAAATGAAAAGCTCTAGCACATGTTAAATCACTGCTTCCCTCTGCGAAGGGTCTTTCTTTTACTTTTATGTTGAGTCTTCATCTTCTAACTTTAAGCACCTTCTTGAGAGCATAGTTGTTATTCTTAGTGTAATGTGCTTGTCCCAGAACACGGTTAATTGTGGTATAACTTTGATGCTTGTATCTTTGATATTTTTACTTCTAGTCTTCCTTTGGACTTCAGAGATGCCTGATACATCTCAAACGTATCTATAATTTTTGATGCTCCATGCTTGTTTTTACACCATTTGCCTATTGTTTCGTTACACTTAGTGGCACTTTTATACATTTTCCGGAACTAACCTATTAACGAAATGCCACAGTGCCAGTTTCCTGTTTTCTACTGTTTTTGTGTTTCAGAAGTGATACACAGGACATATTCTCGGAATTGGACGAAACAAGTTCCTGAAGTCTTATTTTTCTTGGAAGCTTCCAGACATCCGAAGGAGAGACGGAGAGGGGCCACCAGGGCCCCACACAAGGGGGCGGCGCGGCCTGGCCCCTGGCCGCGCCAACCCTATGTGAGGGAGCCTGGCTCCACCTCTGACATCGCCCCTTCGCCTATAAAGACCCCCCGACGAGAAAAACCTAAGCCCCCGATCAGATTTCTAGAAAGAGTTCCGTAGCTCCGCCGCCGCCACCGACGAATTTCGGGGGACAGAAGTCTCTGTTCCGACACCCTGCCAGGACGGGGAAGTGCCCCCGGAGCCATCTCCATCGGTCTCCATCGCCGTCTCCGCCGTCTCCATCAACCTCACCGCCATCTCCATCAACCTTGCTGTCTCCTATGATGAGGAGGGAGTAGTTCATCCCCGGGGCTGAGGGCTCTACCGGTAGCTATGTGGTTCACCTCTCTCTCCCATGATGTGATCTTTATGTGATCGTGAGCTTTGTATCATGTTGAACAAGTACATGTTATTATTCAGATATTTTGTGTACTCTAGCAATGCTATTAAAGTAATCTATTCCTCCTGCTATGGTGTAACGGTGACAGTGCGTGCATCATGGTGGTACTTGGTTTAGGCTATGATTGTGATCTCTTGTGGATTATGAGAATAATTATTGCTATGATAGTTTGAGTGATCTATTCCTCCTTTCATGGTGTAATGTTGACAGTGTGTGCACCGTGTTAGTACTTGGTTTAAGTTGCAATAATTTCTATCTTGAATTGTGATCTGATTTGGATATCTCTATGAGTGGTGTTTGTCAAGTACTTGATGAACTTTAAGGGGTGCTTCTGTAGCCACTACACAATGATTAGTGTTATTCAATAGGAGAGTAATTCAGAGTGCCTTAGCAAAGAGAAGTTATTTGTTCAGTCATGTTATATTGTTGGGAGTGTGTCCACTAGTGAAAGTATGATCCCTAGGCCTTGTTTCCAAGCATTGCACACCGTTTACTTGCTATTTTGTTACTTGTTTGCTCGCAGCGATATTTATTTCACATCACGTTTGCTACTTATAATCATCTATACCACTTGTATTTCACTATCTCTTCGCTGAACTAGTGCACCTATACATCTGACAAGTGTATTGGGTGTGTTGGGGACACAAGAGACTTTCTGTATCATAATTGCAGGGTTGTTTGAGAGGGATAGCTTTGACCTCTTCCTCCCTGAGTTCGATAAACCTTGGGTGATCCACTTAAGGGAAACTTGCTGCTGTTATACAAACCTCTGCACTTGGAGGCCCAACAAGTGTCTACAAGAATAGAAGTGCGTAGACATCAAGCTCTTTTCTGGCGCCGTTGCCGGGGAGGTAAGGTAAAAGGTACTCGCATCCTCCTGTGTGAGTGCTCGAAGTTATTTCCTTTAGATTCTGCAATTACATCTTTTTGTTTCTTGTTTTTATTTTCACTAGTTAGGCTTAATGGAAAATAAAGAGTTCTCTAGTCTTTTTCCTGAGTTTAGATATGAAGTGTTTGAAGAGAAAATTGAAAAACCTTTGGAGCTTAATTTGCATGCTAATAGTGTTGTTAGTATGAATGCTTTGAACACCGTTGTTGCTAATGCTATAGAAAAGTCTAAGCTTGGGGAAGCTAGTTTTGTTAAGCATGATACTTTTAGTTTCCCAACTTTAGTGGAGAAAATTTGCTCTGATGATATTTTATCTCCCATATGTGATGTTCCTTCTTATGATGATATGTTTGAAGAATATGCTTTGCGAAATAGCTGTTCTTTAGCTTGTGATGATACTAAATCTCTAGTTTATGATGGCTATGATGATGAGTATAATATTTTTAGTTCACCTACTATTGAGGATAAAATTAGTTATGATTACCATATGCCTCCTATTTATGATGATTATGGTGATGAGAATAATTATTCTGTTGAATCTGCTCCTACTACTATTGTTCTTGTGGTAAGTATTAATTCTTTTATGCATGTGGCTCATGATAGGGATGCTTTATGTGATAGTTATATTATTAGTTCTATTTATGATGCTACTGAAAGTTATTATGAGAGAGGGAAACATGGTTTGATGGATCTCAACAATATTAAGTTTCCCCTCTTTCTGTTGCAAATCTTGAAGTGGCATTTATTTTATCTATCCATGCTTGCTACTATGTGCCTCGTTGATTTATTTTCTTACAAGATTCCTATGCATAGGAAGTGGTTCAGATATAAATGTCTTTCATACTTGCTTTTTGATGCTCTCTATTGCTTTAAGTTCCTATATGGCGCCTTTGCCTCAAGCTCTTATATGGCGCCCACATGAGCATCTTTGCAAATTACTACGCCTAGCTCAAAGGCGTTAAAGAAAAGCACTCTTGGGAGATAACCCATTGTTTATTTTCAGTACTTTTTCTTTTATTTGAGTCTTGGAAGTTATTACTACTTTAATAACCGCTCCTTATCCTTTTTATTTCGTTTTTGTGCCAAGAGAAGCCTCTAATTTGAGTGAGGTAAGATTTGGGGATGTTGCTGTCCTGAAACTGTTTTCGGTGCTGCACCGTAAAAATTCGTGAAAATTCTCTGTACATCTTTTGGACCTGCGATTTCTTGTGCATATGCCCCAGGTTATATCCAAACTTTCGTTAGTTGAACACTTTTTGATTTGAGCAACAGAAAACCCCTCAAAAATTCGATCTTTGTCAGCTGTTCAGTTTTGACAGATTTCTGCCAATATTTGTGTTTGCTGCTTTATCGCTTGCTTTTTGAGTTCTTTTAATCATGAAACTTTTGGGGAGGTTGCTACAGTAGTATATTCTTAATATGTGGTGGTTTTGGGTTGAAACCTGAAGCAAAAAGGGTTGATTCTATGATATGCTTACTCTAATGTTGCTAATAGATTTGTGTTTAGTTTTGTATGAAGGAAGTTTTCAAGTGTAGGGATTGGAGAATGATGAGATGAGTTGAAGAATGGACAAAAGCTCAAGCTTGGGGATGCCCATGCATCACCCCAAGAAATATCCAAGAAGTACAAGCGTCAAAGCTTGGGGATGCCCCTGAGGCACCCCTTCTTCATCGGCAAAAATCAGGTCACCTTTCAAGACACTATATTTTTATTGCTTCATGCACTATGTGTTTTTCTTGGAGCGTCAGTTGCTTTAGTTTTCTTTATTAGTTTAGTTTTGTTTGCTGCAATAAATGGTTAGATCACATCATGTTTCTTTTGGAGGAGATGAACTCGTTTTCATTTGCTAAGAACACTCAGTTTTTTCTTATCGTTTACCGAGTGTTCTTCTTTTTCTGCTACTGCTTTTGGTTTTTGTTTTCGCCTTGATTTGCGTTCAGACCTTGTCATACCTTTTCATCAAGGTGTATTTTTGCCTCTGATATTTATTGGTTTTCATCAAAAGAGGTGTCTTAAAAAATTTCAAATGGTGTTGGAAAAGAGAAAAAGCTTCGTGCAAAATAGTGGTACAAGAAGGAGCTTGTGTAGACTGCGGCTTAGGCTTTTTCATGTCATGCTTGATGTCTTTTTGATAGTATGCTTAGTGGTTTTGCTGTAGCATGACTTGTCTCAAATAACTGAGATTGCTTAATGAGCCTTTGAAAAAATCATGCGTTGTTTTAATTATTTGGAAGCATTATTTTGGTTTTCTCCTTGATGCTTTATTTGGGTTGACTTGGCGCATGATCACACATGTTTTGACTCTTACAAAGTTGCCAATAGCCTCTAAGATCATTTAGTTTTTGACTTTTGATGCCATCTTATGCTTCTTTTAATGTCGCTTTGTCGCTATGCATGATTATGGCCATTATTGCTCTCTTAGTTGGTCGCTCCCAGTCTTTTGCTAGCCCTCATTTTGTACTGAGTATGAGCTCTACTCGTGCATCCAACTCCCAAAAACCAAGTTTGCCATTGTGTCCACTATAAATTCCTATGCATGGTATTTGTAAGCCATTCCAAGTAAATTTTCATGTGCTACCTTTCAAAAAAACCTTCAAAATACTTCTCGTTTTGTGCCACTGTTTTTAGCTCATGGGGACGTAGTGGTCGGATTTGCTATCTTCCATATTGCTTATTCCAAAAAGAAAAAAAAGAGAAAAAAGAAAGAAAAAAAGGCACTCCTCCATGGAAAGTGAATGTTGGTGGGCACCCGATGGAATCGGTTAGCCATGGTATGTGAAAGGAAAAAGGTGGGGAGGAGTGCCAAGTTTTATAAAAAGAGCACAAAAGTGCCAATCTCTCTCTCAAAAACTTGCTTCATTTTTGTATGGAAGATAGTAAGAACCCCATTGCCAGTCGTTGACAAAGACAACCACCTCTCAAAATCAAGTTTTATCTCTCTGTTTTACAAATGAAAAGCTCTAGCACATGCTTAATCACTGCTTCCCTCTGCGAAGGGCCTTTCTTTTACTTTTATGTTGAGTCACCACCTTCTTTCTTTATGCACCGTTAAGAGAGCATAGTTGTCATTCTTAGTGTGATATGCATTGTCCCAAAGTTCATTGATTGATTCATATTGTTGGTTTCACTTGCTCTTAAATTATTTGTATCTAGTCGCCCTCTTAAACTTTGAGGTGTCCTATGCATTTATGTTTTGCTCTCTTTGAAGGACAAGCTGAAAACCTTTTGTATGTTTTCCTTATGATTCTAACACACGTTTGACTTTCATTGTTTCATTTTCATGATCTTTTGTTTGTGTTCATTTGCATGTTTACAACATGGTTGCTAAGTTCTTATTATCATGATTATATCTTCATGCCCATGTTTTAAGTTCTATTGATCCCAGCTCACCAATGCTTACATATATGATCAAGATTGTGTAGGTGCATGTCACCTCAAAAATTATTCTTTGTTATCACTTACCTACTCGAGGACGAGCAGGAGTTAAGCTTGGGGATGCTTGATACGTCTCAAACGTATCTATAATTTTTGATGCTCCATGCTTGTTTTTACACCATTTGCCTATTGTTTCGTTACACTTAGTGGCACTTTTATACATTTTCCGGAACTAACCTATTAACGAAGTGCCACAGTGCCAGTTTCCTGTTTTCTGCTGTTTTTGTGTTTCAGAAGTGATATACAGGAAATATTCTCAGAATTGGACGAAACAAGTTCCTGAAGTCTTATTTTTCCCGGAAGCTTCCAAACATCCGAAGGAGAGACGGAGAGGGGCCACCAGGGCCCCACACAAGGGGGCGGCGCGGCCTGGCCCCTGGCCGCGCCACCCCTGTGTGAGGGAGCCTGGCTCCACCTCTGACATCGCCCCTTCGCCTATAAAGACCCCCCGACGAGAAAAACCTAAGCCCCCGATCAGATTTCCAGAAAGAGTTCCGTAGCTCCGCCGCCGCCACCAACGAATTTCGGGGGACAGAAGTCTCTGTTCCGGCACCCTGCCGGGATGGGGAAGTGCCCCCGGAGCCATCTCCATCGGTCTCCATCGCCGTCTCCGCCGTCTCCATCAACCTCACCGCCATCTCCATCAACCTTGCTGTCTCCTATGATGAGGAGGGAGTAGTTCATCCCCGGGGCTGAGGGCTCTACCGGTAGCTATGTGGTTCACCTCTCTCTCCCATGATGTGATCTTTATGTGATCGTGAGCTTTGTATCATGTTGAACAAGTACATGTTATTATTTAGATATTTTGTGTACTCTAGCAATGTTATTAAAGTAATCTATTCCTCCTGCTATGGTGTAACGGTGACAGTGCGTGCATCATGGTGGTACTTGGTTTAGGCTATGATTGTGATCTCTTGTGGATTATGAGAATAATTATTGCTATGATAGTTTGAGTGATCTATTCCTCCTTTCATGGTGTAATGTTGACAGTGTGTGCACCGTGTTAGTACTTGGTTTAAGTTGCAATGATTTCTATCTTGAATTGTGATATGATTTGGATATCTCTATGAGTGGTGTTTGTCAAGTACTTGATGAACTTTAAGGGGTGCTTCTGTAGCCACTACACAATGATTAGTGTTATTCAATAGGAGAGTAATTCAGAGTGCCTTAGCAAAGAGAAGTTATTTGTTCAGTCATGTTATATTGTTGGGAGTGTGTCCACTAGTGAAAGTATGATCCCTAGGCCTTGTTTCCAAGCATTGCACACCGTTTACTTGCTATTTTGTTACTTGTTTGCTCGCAGCGATATTTATTTCACATCACGTTTGCTACTTATAATCATCTATACCACTTGTATTTCACTATCTCTTCGCCGAACTAGTGCACCTATACATCTGACAAGTGTATTGGGTGTGTTGGGGACACAAGAGACTTTCTGTATCGTAATTGTAGGGTTGTTTGAGAGGGATAGCTTTGACCTCTTCCTCCCTGAGTTCGATAAACCTTGGGTGATCCACTTAAGGGAAACTTGCTGCTGTTCTACAAACCTCTGCACTTGGAGGCCCAACAAGTGTCTACAAGAATAGAGGTGCGTAGAGATCAATGCCTCAGCATTTATGTTTTGCTCCACAAATAAAGGCAAGCGGGATACCACTCTTTGATATCATTTATGAGCATTACAATCTTGCAACTTCTTATGTTTCATGTTACTTGTTATTAGTATATTGGCACTCTTTCATAGCTTTCTTGACTATGAGGTAACATTAGTTGCATATTTCTTATTATGAATTGCCTGAGTACTTGATCACATAGTTAGTATATATACATCTATGAAGCAAATGTGTTTGTGAAAGTTTCTTTTATCGCTTTCAGTTGTTAACTGAATTACTTGAGGACAAGCAAATAGCTAAGCTTGGGGGGAGTTGATACGTCCAAAACGTATCTACTTTCCCGAACACTTTTGCTATTGTTTCTCCTCTAATTTGTGTGTTTTGAATACAAGTAACACGGACTAACGCTGTTTTCAGTAGAATTGCTCTGGTGTCTCGTTTTTGTGCAGAAATCCGACTTTCAGGAAAAATCCCGGAAAATATTGCAAAAATTCTATTTTGCCAGAAGACCCACGGAGCCAGAAGGAGAGATGAAGGGGGGCAGCAGCCTGGGCTCACCACCAGGCGGCGCGGCCCAGCCCTAGCCACGCCCACCTGTGGTGAGGCCGCCTCGGCCGTCGCCTCGACCCCTCCTTCCTCCTACATATACCGTCTGACCTAAAAATAGCGGGGATTCGGCGTTTTTCCCAGATAGACTTCCGCTGCGCCGCCACCATCAGAAACCGCGATTCGGAACTAGAAACTCCGTTCTGGCACCCTGCCGGGACGGGGATTTGGAGGAGATCTTCATCACCATCATCACCAACGTCTCTCCATCAATCATCCATGACTCCCCCATCCATGTGTGAGTAATTCCCGCTGTAGGCAAAGGGCATGGTAGGGATTGGATGAGATCATTCATGTAATTTGCTATGAGATTGTTAGGGCATAGTGCCTAGTATCTTTATTTAGTGCTTATGACATTGTTGCAACTTGTTGTGCTTAATGCTTGTCACTTTGGGCCTGAGTGCCATGATTTCAGATCTGAACATGTTATTGTTTTATGATGATACTTGTTGTTTATGGTCTTATCTACAAGTTGTATACACATATTGTTGTCCGGAACCCGAGGCCCCAAAGTGACAGAAATTGGAATAACCGGAGGGGATGGCTATGATGTGAGGATCACATGTGTTTACCGAGTGCTAATGCTTTGCTTCGGTACTTTATTAAAAGGGGTACCTTAATTACCAGTAGTTTCCCTTGAGGCCCTGCTGCAACAGGCTGGTAGGACAAAAGATGTTGTGCAAGTTTCTCATTGCGAGCAAGTACGACTATATACAGAACACATGCCAATGATTGTTAGTACTAGGATGCTTTATCATTATTTATCTGCAATGCCCATGTCTCACTAATTTCATGAATTATCTTATCCATGAAACGCCCGTACATCCATCCCTATGCCTACAGTATTCCATCCTACTGTTTACTATTGCTACTGTTACCACTTTTATTTAACTACTGCAGTTACTGTTTCATTACTATCACCACTATAAAACTGTTGCTACTGATAAACCGCTGTGAACAAGTCTGTTTCCAGGTGCAGCTGAATTGACAACTCATCTGTTAAGGCTTATAAATATTATTTGGCTCCCCTTGTGTCGAACCAATAAATTTGGGTTTTACTTCCCTTGAAGACTATTGCGATCCCCTATATTTGTGGGTCATCAGTAATCCCCAAGCATCTTTATTTCGTTTGTTAGTAAAACTTCCTCGAGATGAATTATCCAAGAAGTCCCTTTGAAACGAAGGGAGTCTCACGTAAAAATTAATCAATATAATACTCTTAGATAAGCCATGACAAGGATTCTTGCGGAGTTGCTTTTTCAGCTTCCCCCAAGCTTGAGTAATACTTTCTCCTGGATGAGGCTAGAAGTTATAAATATGTCCACTATCACAATAAGCTTTAATTAAAGGATAATATTTGTGATATAAAGCCTTCTTCATATCTTCCCAGTCTAGACAATATTCTTCATTAATAGAGTGAAACCATAATAGCGCATCACCATCCAGAGATAAATATAAGAGTTCCCTCTATACCTCATCTTTAGAAATTCCAGCCAGTTTAAATAGCATGCATCTATCTTCAATAAGCTCCAGATGGTCCAAAGCAGACCTACTCCCTTCCCCCTAAAACTTCTCAAAAGATCGAAAACAACACTCGTAGGAATTTTATATTCTTTGTGACTCAGTAGATTTAGTTGTCACATTAGTAATAGGGTACATATAGTTTATAAAAGTAGTCTTCATATAATCAAGTCCAGAGGTAACCATAATTTTAGCAGTAATCATAATAGTAAACATTAAAAGTAGTTTCCATACCAAAGCGGCTTACCAATAGCGTTGCGCTTCCCGGCAACGGCGCCAGAAAAGTATCTTGATGACTCCCAAGTGGAGGAGATCAATTGTGGTATCTTTCATTATAGAAAAGTTTGTCGAACCCACAAGGAGCTGAAGGTATTGATTAGCAAGTTTAACATGAAATAATAATAAAATGTGTTTTTGGGTTATTGGGTATAAGCGTGTGATGACCCACAAGTATAGGGGGTGTATCGTAGTACTTTCGATAAATAAGAGTGTCGAACCCAACGAGGAGCAGAAGGTGTTGATGAGCGGTTTTGATCAAGGAATCACTATAAATACTAGCAAACAGGTTTTCAGGGGTATTTGGTAATACGAGTAAATAAAGTGCGAGTAAATAAAAGACAGTAGTAACAATTGCAGCAAGTGGCCCAATCCTTTCTTCAGCAAAGGACAAGCCGGTTGTGTACTTATAATAACCAAACGTTCTCAAGGACACACGGGAGTTTCTGTCAAGAGCTTTCGCTTCATAGAGCCAATAGTATTTATTGGTTTGATAGGTGTTATGGCGGTGAACCTGTGCTAGCGCACTACCCTTACTAGGATAAATACACACTTGTGATTATACCCCTTGCAAGCATCCGCAAATACAAGAAAGTAATTAAGATAAATCTAACCACAGCCTTAAACTCTAAGATCCTATGCTCCCTGGTGCAATGGTTTCCCAACGGAGGTTTAGGTTTCTGTCACTCCAGCAACCCCACAATCGGCAGCCAAATACACAATGCATCTCACTAGGCCCATAAATGGTGAAGTATCATGTAGTCGACGTTCACATGACACCACTAGTGAAATAGCACCACAACAATATCAAACCATTAAATATTTCTCAACAATAATTCACTACTAACATCTTGACTTCTCCCATGTCCTCAAGAACTAAACGAACTACTCACAAGACATCATATGGATCATGATTAGAGGTGAAATAATGGTAAATAACAATCTGAACATAAACCTTAATTCAACGGTTCCACTCAATAGCATCAACTACAAGAGTAATCAACACCGGGAAAGTTTCCCCTATGAATATAACAGGATCCAACTCAAGATGTTACAGCGGGATGGCGTGGTGATGGTGGAGATGAAGGTGCTAGTGATGGAGATGATGATGATGATGATCCTGATGAAGTCCGGTGCGATGGTGATGATGATGGCGATGATCTCCCCTCTCCGGGAAGGAATTTCCCCGGCAGATTTCTGCCTGCCGGAGAGGTTTTCTCTCTCTGGTGTTTTCCGCCCTGCAGAGGCGGCGGTGTCTAACTTTGAGCCCCCCTTGACTTAGGTTTTTGGGGACAATGAAGTACGCGGAGGGGCGAGACCAGAAGTGGGCCAGGGCTCCCTCACACAGGGCTGGCGCGGCCAGGGGTCTGGCCGCGCCACCCTGGCATGTGGGGCCCCCTGGCTCCTCTCGACTCCTCCTTCTGGCTTCCTGAGTCTTCTGGGAAAATATAATTTCTGGGTATTTTTCTGGAATTTTCCTGATCTTCAAAATATGGTTTCTTGATGGTCCTTTTTCCAGCAGAATCCTGACTCCGGCAGCAACTCCTCCGATGATCATCAAACATGTGAAAGCAAAGGAAATAACATAAGTATCATATCTAAATATGAAATATATCAATGAATAACAGTAAATTATGATACAAAATAGTGATGCAAATTGGACGTATCAACCCCCCCCCCAAGCTTAGACCTGGCTTGTCCCCAAACGAAAACTAAACTCGGTAAACATGACCACAGGTTTATGGAGTGAAGTGTCGATAATCAAAATACGGACAAGAAGCATCACATTTACCAAGGCACAAATTATAATAAACAGCAACTTCCCTTTATAAGATATATACTTGCAATAGGTAAAAGGGAATCACATGTAAAGATGCATAAGGTAAACTATAATTGGCAATGGCAGACCTTAGTTCTTGGTCAAAGAACGATGAACAAGCTATTCTTTCTTTTAAACAGAGCCTTTTAAAACAGAGCTAATATAGCAAAGACTATATGCTCAACAAAGTAAACTTTTGCATTCATAGAAAGCTTTCAAAGATATATTCCTTCAAACAAAAGCATTATACAAAACAAGGAAGATAATAAACATGATTAAACGGATCAACATATGGGTGAGTGAAACATAACAACTCAAATGCTTGCTTGACACAGAGGGAAATAGGTTGACTCAACATAAAAGTAAAAGATAGGCCCTTCGCAGAGGGAAGCAGGGATTAAACATGTGCTAGAGCTTTTCATTTGTAAAACAGAGGTAAAAAGTTATTTTGAGAGGTGGTTGCTTTTGTCAACGACTAGCAACGGAGTTCTTGATATCTTCCATACTAAACAAGTGAGAGCTGTTCCGAGATGTTTGATTAATTGGCACTTTGGTGCTCTTTTATAGCTTTGCACTCCTCCCCACCTTTTTCCTTTCTCAAACCATGGCTAACCGATTCCATTGGGTGCCGACCAGTTTTCACATTCCATGGAGGAGTGCTTTTTTTCTTTTTCTTTTTCTTTTTGAGATTATAATGGTCTGACCAGCTCCCTTGCCAAATTAATGACGAGCAGATGAAGTTGCCTAGTCGAGGGGTACTTAATTTAGTATGGAAGATAACAATCCCATCCACTACGTCCTCATGAGCTAAAAACAGTGGCACAAAATGAGAAGTGTTTGAAGGTTTTTGAAAGGTAGCACATGAAAATTTACTTGGAATGGCTTGAAATACCATGCATAGGAATTTATAGTGGACTCTTTGGAAGTGACTTGGCTTTTGGGAATTGGATGCACGAGAAGTATTTCCTCTCAGTATAGGTTTTTGGCTAGCAAGGCTGGGTAGCAAGCATAAGAGTTGCATGAAACAAACAAACACACATATAATAAGAACAATCATGTAAACTCCCTTGATGGTACAACGATTTTAACTTTAAGAATAACAATGCTTACAAGCCAAACATAAGGGAAAACTGAAGTGATGTAACTGTAAGCACTTCTTTATTCTTTTCTACTCAAACCTCAAGGTAAAGTTGCTACAGACCAAGCTAGGTTTGCCAAAACCAACTAAATCTACTCATGCTCCCAATGTGATACCAATACCAATCAACAAGACTAGTCATACAAGAGAGATTGCAAGCTAACATAAAGTGTGTGAAAAGTAAACGATAAAACTTCTCATTAATATTTTATTACCGCAACTCACACCAAGGGATACATAGATAACTAACTAAGGAGGATACTTCCAAACTGCAAACTATTCTATACGATAACTTCTCTATTCATGATATGACTCTACTTTGAAAAGTAAATGAGCAAAAGGTAATGATGTGATACCGCGGCACTCCCCCAAGCTTGGAACAAGCCAAGGGGATGCCTATACCGATGATGAATTACTCCTTTGGCAGTGGCAGTGGATAATCTTTAATAAGCTTCTCAATCAAATCTTTTAGCTCATCAATCTTGTACTCAAGGTTGCGAATCATCTCAGAATTGTGCTCAACACGATTCATGAACCCGTCGGCAAGAGAATCCCAGCTCTTGGAACTATTTCCCCATCCTTCTTCACTCTTGGAGCTTTCTATCCCTGCATTGTTAGAACGATCTAAATCCCAGCTAGAGGGTAATCGTGATTTGGGCACCTTTTGGAACTGACGTTCATGAATTAGAGTATGGAAAGGATTTTGGCTTGGCGGAGATGTCCGTGGAGCTAAGGTGTGACGCGGCACACCCCCTCTGGTCCTTATGCGAGCACTCTTCTTGAACTTGTCATGATCTTTCACCACCCCTATGCTGGCAATCACGGTGTTCGGCCTTGGACTTTGATCTTCCTCTTCGTCTTCGCTTTCAACCTCTTCTTTCAGCCGGAAATCTTTGGTGTCATCTTCCGGAGGTGTCTTCTCTTTGTCTCCGCAGGAAGAGGCCATGACTCCCCCAAGCTTAAGATCAACTCCTGACAGAAACAGCTCGAAACAAAACACGACGAGAAAACGATATACAGACCTCGGGGACTCCGGGGGGTTAAATAGGCAAAAATTATACATCGAAACGAAGTCACAGGAGGAAACTGGGACGGAAACGAGTTTCGGGGTGTTCTCACACCTAGGTGGCGCGGCTAGGGGTGGGCCCGCGCCACCTACATGTGAGGGACACACGGACTCTTTTTCCTGCCCGTTTTCCTCTCGTGATTTTTCATATTTAGTAAAAACAACAAGAATATTAAAGGAAGAACTTTTCGCGAAACTTCTCTGACTAGCACTGTTACCTATTCGAAAACGAACTCTGCAGGTACCTACAATTTGTCTTGGATGTAATCTTCCGGAGAAACTGTTTCAATAACATCAACATCTTCATTATAAGAATCTCCAGAAATATAATGTTTGAGTCTTTGCCCATTCACCACTTGTGTAGAGTCATCTTTCAATGAAGCAATCTTAATAGCACCTGAGCGGTACACTTCCACAATAACATATGGTCCTTCCCATTTCGAAAGTAATTTTCCTGCAAAAAATCTGAGACGAGACCTATACAATAGAACTTTCTCACCAACATGAAACTCTCTCTTAAGAATTCTCTTATCATGCCATTGCTTGACTTTCTCTTTGAAAAGTCTGGCATTCTCATACGCTTCGTTTCTCCACTCATCTAGAGAACTCAAATCTAACAACCTCTTCTTACCGGCTAGTTTAAAATCTCTGTTAAGCTCTCTCACTGCCCAAAAAGCTTTGTGTTCTAATTCTAAGGGCAAGTGACACGCTTTCCCGTAAACCATCTTATAAGGAGACATACCCATGGGATTCTTATAAGCAGTTCTATAAGCCCATAAAGCGTCGTTTAACTTACTAGCCCAGTTTTTCCTAGATCTATTGACAGTCTTCTGCAAGATAGACTTGATCTCCCTATTTGAAAGCTCTACCTGCCCACTAGTTTGGGGATGATAAGCAGAAGCAATTCTATGATTGACATCATATTTAGCAAGAGTTTTTCTAAAACCACCGTGAATAAAATGAGAACCTCCGTCAGTCATAAGATATCTAGGCACTCCGAACCTAGGAAAAATAACATCCTTAAGCATTTTTAACGAAGTCTCACCATCGGCACTCTTTGTAGGTATGGCTTCTACCCATTTAGTAACATAATCAACAGCAACAAGTATATGGGTATAGCCTTTTGAAGGAGGAAAAGGACCCATAAAGTCAAATCCCCAACAATCAAACGGTTCAATAACAAGAGTGTAATTCATAGGCATCTCATTGCGTCTAGAAATATTACCAACTCTTTGACATTCATCGCAAGATAAAACATACCTTCTGGCATCTTTAAAGAGGGTTGGCCAATAAAAACCTGATTGTAGAACCTTCTGCGCGGTTCTATCTCCAGCATGATGCCCTCCGTAGGCGCTGCTATGGCATTTTCTTAATATCTCTTGTTGCTCATATTCCGGTACGCATCTTCTCATAATACCATCAACTCCTTCTTTATATAAATGTGGGTCCTCCCAAAAATAATGCCTCAAATCATGTAACAACTCAGAATTTGTAACCCAACTCTTATTAAATAAAGAGTCAAAAATTGGACCCAAATAAAACTTTTCTTCAATATTGCATGCATACATGCATTCTCTATATTTGTATTTCTATGATTTTATGTGTGTTCTTTTGCTTGAGCATTGGTTAAACAATTCTAAGTGAACCAATAGAAACAACTAAGAAAGATATTAGGAACCAAAAGAACCAAAAATAAAAATAAGTAAGAAAGAGATAAAGTTAATATGATCTAGAAACTGTTAATGACTACACCACTTTGAGCCCTTATATTAAGAAATCTGCAGCTCACCTTCTTGTTTGGCCAACTAGTTGAGCTTAACCAAGTTATGGACTAACTCAACCAACAAAGATCTACCAAAATTTCAAACCAGAACACCACTCAAACTTGAGCCAAAGTTTGAATCTGAAACAGAAACCATTTCAAATTTGAAATATAAATTCTTGCAAAACTCATTATTTCTCCAGAACAAAAATATGCCAGGGTACCTTATCCAATATGATGAGCACCCAAAGTGGCAAATTTGAAAAATTCGAATTTTGAATTCTTGTAAGCATTTCGTCGAACGGTGGCAGAAGAAAATCGGGGGAGATCGAATTTCACTGGTGCAGCACTGTTCTGGCTCGGCCAAGTGCTGTAGCCATGCCCCCTGGCCGCCCCTCGACCGATCCCAGCCCCCTCTGCCCCGACCCAAGCCGTGAGAAGAGGAGGGAGAAGGAGAAACACGCCCAGGACCCCCTCCCAGGAACCCACTGTCCCGCGCGATGCCGACCGCCTGGAAGGCGCCAGAGGCGACCCACAGTCCCCCGCGGCCGACCCCGTAACTCCCCAGCACGCGAGCGTGGCCGCCGTGACCGGAGCGAGCTTGCAACGCCGCCAGGACCCCCGCAGCGTCGAGCTTCTGGCCGCGCTTGTCCCTGCCGCCTCGGCCTATATAAACCCCCGGCGATCAAACGAAGCAACGCACCGCACTCCCCTCTACCTCCCAGACATCGCCGCTTACTCCCTCGTGCCCTAGTTCGCCGTCGCCAACCCCGCCGGCGCAGTACTGGACGGGCGGAGCGCCGCCGCGTCCGACCACTTGGAGGCCAACTTCTGCAGGGAATCGGAGGAGGAGGAGTACCGCAGCCGATCCCGAGCGTCGCCGTCGAGTTTCGTTTCCTCTACGCCTCGCCCTCGCCGTCGAACACTCACCTCTGCGCGCAGGTGAGCCCCCGCTGTGACTGAGGAAGAAGATGATCGTGAACCGTTAGATCGCGATCCGACGGTAACTTACCGATTCGGGTTTCGTAATTAGATCTGACATCGCGACCCCACCTGTCAGTCCCGTTTTTATTCCCCCGCCCCGCAGCGAAACGTTTTCTGGGCCGGCCCGTTCGGGGTCTGCTCAGGCGTGGCCCGTTTGATTAGAAATCAACCCGATTCGTTTTTAATTAATTCCCGCCCTTTTCTTTTATTTCAAAACTGTTTCAAATGGTATTTTCAAATTCAATTTCCTAGAGTTTTATAAGTCCAAATTTAGCAAATAAATATTCGTTGGAAAGCTTAGAAAATACTCTATCCAATAGTACTGGTTAGATTTCAAAATCAGTTAAGAATAAAAATGGTTATGAATAGTGTGACCCTAGCTTGTTAAATTAATGAAAGATTTCTAGAAAATTATTTAAGCTATCAAAAATCATGAAAATTAAAATGTGAACTTACTAATGACCCCTCTTACTGTTAGTCAACACTAATCTACCCAAACCATATTAGTGTGACCATTTAGACCCTAACCCAAACCTATTGGTTAGCATAAAATGATAGATCAATAGTGCACACTTAGAATTAATTGCCCTCTTTACCAATTCACTTAGTGAACCCATCCCACTTAAACTTGTCTTAGTAACCCCAAATCACCTCCACTGCTGCACAAGTGAACCACTTATGCTACTTAATAGAGTAACTAGCTTGCACACTTGAAGAAAAACTTAGAAGGAAAACTTACCATCCAACCCCATAGCAGTGCAACCTAAATGCTTGGTTAGCCAACAAAAGTGTGTGCTTGGTGTGTTGTTGGTTTGGTGAAGTGATGGTGTGCTTTGTGTTTATTCGTTATTAGACGCTAGTGTTGCCGAGGAGGATATTGGAGGGGATTATTATTATCAAGAAGAAGAAGAAAACCCCGGACACTTTGCCAACCAAGGCAAGCCATCTTTTGATTCATACTCCCACTACCTAGTTTTAATATTGCATTCCACTTGTTTTAAGTAAATTGCATGATTGAATTGCTAGAGTAGATTGATAGAAGCAAATTGCATGATTGAATTGCTAGAGTAGAATGATAGAAGCATATTGATGTCTTGGTTATCAAGAGCATCAAGCTGAGTTTATCCAACCATAGTAGTAGGACTATCACTCAATGTAGTTGCTTAGTCGCTAATAAAAGTTGAGGCTACCTCTGGAGGAACCCCATTTGAACGGTGGTGACTTGAAAGTTAAACTTGAAATGGGAGATTGCTCCTCCCTGATGGCTTTATGAAAGAAAATAATCTCGACTAAGAACTATGAAATGTATTTCTCAATTGACAACGAGTGATGTACATGGGTGCCAATTATACCGTACAACCACGTTACCCCTATATGGGAAGGGGCTTAATCCGTAGCTTGTTTATCTTAGTATGGGAGGTCTTGTATTAAATCTTCATGGGAGGACTCCATGGGCGGATACTTCTTGACCAAGTGGATTCACTAACCCGGTACCCGGGATGGGCAGAACTAGAGGCGCCGGAGCGGGAAGTCCGTATCCCGGGCTCTAGGGAAGGATCCTATACTAGGATGAGCAAGTGAAAGACTTTGTTTGATTATCTGAAACCCGCATACCTTTGTGTATAGCGAACCGTGGATTTCTCCCGGCAGATGTATCGAATCTTGTGGGTAAAGTGTACCCCTCTGCAGAGGTTTTCAAACTATTCGAATAGCCGAGTCCTCGGTCATGGACGGTTGGCAAACTCTACCTGGCTTTTGTCAAAACTAAAAATAACAAGGGTGAACTTGGTGAATGACCTGAATTTGAATTGACATGACTTGACCTTGATCTTGACACATTGAAGTTCCTCTTTAGAATGAACTTAGAGAACTAAACCTCTTTTCTACAAATGAGCATTCTTGGGAAATAAAACTAGCTTTTGCAAACCAACTTAGTGCTTAGTCCACTATATCCAACCTTGCATATCTACTTCATCCTTTCATTTATAAGATGGTTTGCGAGTGCATCCAATGTACTCACGGCTGTGTCCCTGGCTATCAACTTGGCCAGACTATGGGGAGGAATACTCGGAGGAAGGGTATGAAGAAGAGTACCAGAACTAAGTTCGTCTCCGTGAGTCGCCAATTGCCTGTAGGGAGAAGGCATGGGCCGAAGACGTTATTTCCGCTGCTATATTGTGTTGTAATATGACTTGGTCTATATGACCATTGTATTTGAATCATCGTATTGTAATGTCTATGGAACTGGTTACCAACTACGTTATGTATATCGCAACAATGATTCTGGGATTGCGGTGGAATACATAACGGGCACTTCGAATTTGTTATCAAATTTGAGGTCGTCACAAGTTGGTATCAGAGCCTAGGCTGACCATAGGAGACCTTAGTTAGAATGGGCGTTAAAACAAAACCTTGTTAAAAGAAAGATACAAGAACGGTTGCAAAAATTGCTTAGTCTTTCCTCTCTAGTTACAAAGTTTTATACATACTTCAGTTTTAGCTTACTTAAAATTTTGCACACTTGAGTTGATCACTAACTCGAACTAATTTAAAATTTTGTAGATGGCCCTGGTATTCACTGAGCAGTACCAGTTGGGCCAAGGTGGCAGCCTTTGTTTCGAGCGCGACCTCACCACTTTGACCTTGTTCCTGAACCGTTTGTACCCGGAGTTCAAGGGAGCCGTGCTCAATGAGCACCCGGATGGAGAGCTACGGTGGCTCATCCGAGCTAGTTGCCGTGGCAAGAAGGGGATGTTGGGTTCTCCAAGGGTCAAGTTTGAGCTTGTGGAGAACACTTGGGCCGATGGTTTGGTCCGAGCGATGCAGGAGATGCACGCCCGCTTATGCGGACTGCACGTTGAGGAGGTTCAGGGAGGACGTTTCAAGGACTTTGCTCGGCGTGATGCGGATGGGCGTCCCGCAAACATGCCCGGGCAGAATGAGCCGAGTACCTACATCGACCACATGGACTTCTTGCTGTACTCCACTCAGCAGGAGGCCGACCGTGCCCGTACTAGGGCCAACCTCGAGCACGTTGCACTGGTGGAAGCAAGGAGCACTATCAGGATTCTTGCGAAGGAGCGCAAGAGCCTTCGTCGCCAGCGCGATGAGAAGGAACAGGACCTTGAGGAGTTGAAGGCCAATGTGGCGGAGTTGACTGCGTACATTGAGAGTCTTGAGGATCACCTTGGTGAGGAGGAAGGCATTGATCTCCGCAAGGAGGATAATGCCCTCATTAGTGATGAGGATGACTTCATGGAGGACCTCGATGATCCGGAGGATGGTGGACACAATGGATTCATTGTGAGCGACGAGGAGGAAGACCCCGAGGAGCCCGCTGTTTAGGTCCGAGATCCACGTGTTACCTAGCTATGAGTTCCACTTTATGATCACTTCGTGTAGGTGTGAGTTGTATCCCCCTCTCTAGTAGACGAGTCGCAATGGTTTGATGTAAACCATTTGTAATGTGTGAACTCGTATGTATGATATGTTTGAAGAGTGATGAATGAAATTTGAATTTGGCCTCTAAGGCCTTAGTAAAACAAAATTGCATCATCCATGTACCTTTAAATCTTAGCAAATTAGCTTTTCCCTCTTATCTTACACACCTTATCTCCAGATGCCGCGAGCACCCCCACCCCCGAACCCGGAAATGGCTGAATTGCTAAGGTTGATCATGGAAGACCGGGAAGCAGCCCGAGCTGAGCGCCAAGCCAACTTGGCCACTCTTCAGCAGTTAACCCAGATGGCAATGAACCACAACAATGGCAATGGCAATGGTGAAGGAGAAAACCATGGCAATGGAGAGCACCGATCCAAGTTAAGGAGTTTCCAGAACACCAACCCTCCTATATTCACTAAGTCCGAAGAGCCCTTAGATGCCGATGATTGGCTTCGTACCATGGAGAACAACTTGGCAGTCGCCGAAGTTGGGGAGAATGAGAAGGTCTTGTATACCACCCACTATCTTGCTGGAGCAGCAAGAGCTTGGTGGGACAGCACCCGTGCCATGCAAGCCCCAGGGTATGTGATGCCTTGGGAGGAGTTCAAGAGCAAGTTTAGCAAAGCCCATGTCCCTATGGGATTGGTTAAAAGGATGAGGGATGAGTTCAGAAATCTGAAGCAAGGTTCCATGTCTGTGGTGGATTACCGTGACAAGTTCCTTACCTTGTCTAGGTATGCCCCAGATGACACCAACACCACTGAGAAGAAGCAAGAAAGGTTTCTGGATGGACTTCATGATGAGATGCAATGTGTCCTGGTTAGTATTCCCTTTGCCGACCTGGAGTCATTGGTTGACTCTGCCATTCAGATGGAAGGCAAACTCAAGCAAGCTACCGAGAACCGCAAGCGCCGTATGATGTATCAATGCAACTCGAGCAACTCGCAGAAGCCAAGGGGAAATGCACCAATGGGTTTCACCCCTAGACCAATGAGGCCGCCTGCACCTGCTCCGCGTCCCAACTATCCTAACCGCCCACCCGGCAACAACTTCAACCGTGCACCCCCAAGACCTAGTGGCAACAACTTCAACACCCATACTCCAAGGCCAAATGGCGCCCCTGTGTTACCCAAGCCTGGTGACAAGTCTGGCGTTACATGTTATGAGTGTGGACAAAAAGGGCACTACTCCAATGAGTGCCCCAAGAAGCTGAATGATGCATCCAAGACTACTGCCCCTGCTCAGCAACAGCGCCGTGTGGGAAATGGCAAGAACTATCCCCCAAGGAACCAGCCTCACTCTCGAGGCCGTCTGAATCACATGAATGTTGAAGAAGCTCAGGAAGCAACAGACGTCGTGCTTGGTATGTTCCCTGTTAACTCAGTTCTTGCAAGAGTTCTGTTTGATTCTGGAGCTTCGCACTCATTTGTTACCCAATTATTCGTTGATAAAAGTGGACTTCAACCCACACCCTTGAAAGATGTCATGTCTGTGCAAATTCCCGGGTCAGTAACCAAAGCCAGTTGTACCTGTTTGGCAGTACCCATAGAAATCCATGGGATCTCATTCTTAGCCAGTTTGATTGTGTTAGGAACCAAAGGATTGGAAGTAGTCTTAGGTATGGATTGGATGTCTCAACACCAAGGAATTATAGATTGTGCCAAAAAGACCATCACCATGAGGAGTAGTCATGGAGTTTTCGTGAAGCATGTGTCCGTTAAACCCATTCCAATCCCCAGATGTCATAAGAGTATCTCAGGACCAACTTTGGAGCAAGTCCCCATCGTCTGTGAATACCCGGATGTCTTTCCCGATGAGTTACCCGGAATGCCACCGGATCGGGATATTGAGTTTATCATTGAGCTTATCCCCGGAACTGGATCAATAGCCCAACGACCCTATCGTATGAACCCAGCTGAATTAGTTGAGTTGAAGAAGCAATTGGATGACCTGTTGAGTAAAGGATTAATTCAACCAAGTTCTTCTGCGTGGAGATCACCCGTTCTGTTTGTGGATAAAAGTGACGGTTCTAGCCGACTGTGCACTGATTATCGCAAGCTTAACGATGTGACCATCAAGAACAAGTATCCTCTCCCGAAGATTGAAGATCTGTTTGACCAATTGACTGGAGCAAGAGTATTCTCAAAGATAGATCTTAGAACTGGATACCACCAACTGAAGATCCGTGCAACGGATATCCCCAAAACAGCCTTCACTACCCGATACGGATTGTATGAGTACACCGTAATGTCCTTTGGATTGACCAATGCCCCTGCTTATTTCATGAACCTCATGAATAAGGTTTTTATGGAGTTCCTGGATAAGTTTGTTGTTGTCTTCATTGACGACATTCTTATCTACTCCAAATCCGAAGAAGAGCATGCAACCCATCTGAGATTAATTCTAGAAACCCTAAGAGAGCATCAGCTATATGCTAAGTTCAGTAAATGTGAGTTCTGGTTGAAGGAAGTTGGATTCTTAGGCCATGTGCTGTCAGCAGGAGGAATATCGGTAGATCCCAAGAAGATCAAATCAGTCCTGGAATGGGAAGCCCCTACCACTCAAACGGAAGTTAGAGGTTTTCTCGGATTAGCGGGATATTACCGCAAGTTTGTCGAAGGATTTTCCAGTATTGCCCGTCCGATGACCCAATTATTGAAGAAGGACAAGAAGTTTGAATGGACCCCTAAGTGTGAAGAGAGTTTTCAAGAGCTCAAGAAGCGATTGGTGACCGCCCCTGTCCTAACCATGCCCGATATCACCAAGAATTTTGATGTCTATTGCGACGCTTCCAAACTTGGACTTGGTTGCGTATTGATGCAAGAAGGAAAGGTCATAGCTTACCTCTCTAGGCAGCTTAAACCTCATGAAGAAAATTATCCAACTCATGATCTAGAGTTAGCAGCCGTGGTTCTAGCTTTGAAGACTTGGAGGCATTATTTGATGGGCAACCGTTGTGAGATCTATTCTGACCACAAGAGTTTGAAGTATATTTTCACCCAGAAGGAGTTGAACATGAGGCAAAGGAGATGGATAGAGTTGATCAAGGATTATGATCTGGAAATTCACTATCACCCTGGTAAGGCCAATGTAGTGGCCGATGCGTTGAGTAGAAAGCCGTGTTCATTGAATATGAGGATCAAGGAAGAGCAACCTATGTTGCACCAAGAGTTTGAAAGGTTTGGATTGGAACTAGTCAGTCAAGGATTTCTCGCCAACCTTGAGTTTCAACCCACCTTGATGAGCCAAATCAAAGAAGCCCAGAAAGGAAATGAGAGTATTGAAGGAATCAAGCGCAGAATTAGTTCCGGCAAGGTGCCAGGATTTGAAGAAGATGATCAAGGAGTTCTTTGGTACAAAGGCCGTATTTGTGTGCCCGCTGACTCAGAATTGAAGGAAGTAATTATGAAGGAAGCCCATGAGACACCTTACTCCATCCACCCTGGTGGAACTAAGATGTACCAAGATTTGAAGGAACAATTTTGGTGGCATGGAATGAAGCGAGAGATTGCATCGTTTATATCCAAGTGTGATATCTGTCAAAGAGTCAAGGCTGAACATCGACGTCCTGCTGGTTTGCTGCAACCTTTGCAAGTTCCGGAATGGAAGTGGGATTCTGTTGGAATGGATTTCATCACTGGATTTCCAAAGTCTAGCCGTGGCAATGACTCTATTTGGGTCATTGTGGATAGACTAACCAAAGTGGCCCACTTTATTCCTGTCAAGACCACTCATCGCTCAGATCAGCTAGCAGATCTGTACCTATCCAGAATTGTCAGTTTGCATGGAGTTCCTAAAACCATAGTTTCTGATCGAGGAACCCAATTCACCTCGAGATTTTGGAAAGGCTTACATCAAGCTTTGGGAACCAAGTTAGCCTTTAGCACCGCTTACCACCCTCAGACTGATGGACAGACTGAAAGAGTAAATCAAATACTTGAAGATATGTTGAGAGCCTGTGTCTTAGCTTATGGAGCTAAGTGGGAAGATTGTCTGCCCTTCGCGGAGTTTTCGTACAACAACAGTTATCAAGCCAGTTTGCAAATGGCCCCATTTGAAGCTTTGTACGGAAGAAAATGTCGTACCCCTTTGAATTGGTCTGAAACCGGAGACAGCCAGATTTTTGGACCAGATATGCTGCAAGAAGCCGAGGAGAAAGTTCGCATAATTCGTGAATATCTCAAGGCAGCCCAATCAAGACAAAAGAGTTATGCCGACAAGAGACGTCGAGAACTGACTTTCAAGAGTGGAGACTTTGTTTATCTTAGAGTATCACCTCTCAAGGGAATGCAAAGATTCCAAGTAAAAGGAAAGCTTGCGCCAAGATATATTGGACCTTTCAAGATACTAGACCGCCGAGGAGAAGTGTCTTATCAGTTGGAAATGCCCCCTGAATTGTCTGAAGTACACGATGTCTTTCACGTGTCGTTACTTCGGAAATGTCTTGAAGTTCCGGAGAAGCCCGAAGTCTTCAAGAATATTGATCACCGTTCTGTGGACATCAACAAGGACTTGACCTATCGTGAAATGCCGATCCGTATCCTCGAGGAAGCTTATCGAACCACTCGAACCCGAAGCATCAAATTTCTGAAAGTTCAGTGGAGTAATCACACCGAAGAGGAAGCCACTTGGGAACGAGAAGATTACCTTCAGAAAGAATTTCCCAATCTTTTCAGTCCTTAATTAGTGAATCTCGGGGACGAGATTCTTTTTAAGGGGGGAAGATTGTAACAACTCAGAATTTGTAACCCAACTCTTATTAAATAAAGAGTCAAAAATTGGACCCAAATAAAACTTTTCTTCAATATTGCATGCATACATGCATTCTCTATATTTGTATTTCTATGATTTTATGTGTGTTCTTTTGCTTGAGCATTGGTTAAACAATTCTAAGTGAACCAATAGAAACAACTAAGAAAGATATTAGGAACCAAAAGAACCAAAAATAAAAATAAGTAAGAAAGAGATAAAGTTAATATGATCTAGAAACTGTTAATGACTACACCACTTTGAGCCCTTATATTAAGAAATCTGCAGCTCACCTTCTTGTTTGGCCAACTAGTTGAGCTTAACCAAGTTATGGACTAACTCAACCAACAAAGATCTACCAAAATTTCAAACCAGAACACCACTCAAACTTGAGCCAAAGTTTGAATCTGAAACAGAAACCATTTCAAATTTGAAATATAAATTCTTGCAAAACTCATTATTTCTCCAGAACAAAAATATGCCAGGGTACCTTATCCAATATGATGAGCACCCAAAGTGGCAAATTTGAAAAATTCGAATTTTGAATTCTTGTAAGCATTTCGTCGAACGGTGGCAGAAGAAAATCGGGGGAGATCGAATTTCACTGGTGCAGCACTGTTCTGGCTCGGCCAAGTGCTGTAGCCATGCCCCCTGGCCGCCCCTCGACCGATCCCAGCCCCCTCTGCCCCGACCCAAGCCGTGAGAAGAGGAGGGAGAAGGAGAAACACGCCCAGGACCCCCTCCCAGGAACCCACTGTCCCGCGCGATGCCGACCGCCTGGAAGGCGCCAGAGGCGACCCACAGTCCCCCGCGGCCGACCCCGTAACTCCCCAGCACGCGAGCGTGGCCGCCGTGACCGGAGCGAGCTTGCAACGCCGCCAGGACCCCCGCAGCGTCGAGCTTCTGGCCGCGCTTGTCCCTGCCGCCTCGGCCTATATAAACCCCCGGCGATCAAACGAAGCAACGCACCGCACTCCCCTCTACCTCCCAGACATCGCCGCTTACTCCCTCGTGCCCTAGTTCGCCGTCGCCAACCCCGCCGGCGCAGTACTGGACGGGCGGAGCGCCGCCGCGTCCGACCACTTGGAGGCCAACTTCTGCAGGGAATCGGAGGAGGAGGAGTACCGCAGCCGATCCCGAGCGTCGCCGTCGAGTTTCGTTTCCTCTACGCCTCGCCCTCGCCGTCGAACACTCACCTCTGCGCGCAGGTGAGCCCCCGCTGTGACTGAGGAAGAAGATGATCGTGAACCGTTAGATCGCGATCCGACGGTAACTTACCGATTCGGGTTTCGTAATTAGATCTGACATCGCGACCCCACCTGTCAGTCCCGTTTTTATTCCCCCGCCCCGCAGCGAAACGTTTTCTGGGCCGGCCCGTTCGGGGTCTGCTCAGGCGTGGCCCGTTTGATTAGAAATCAACCCGATTCGTTTTTAATTAATTCCCGCCCTTTTCTTTTATTTCAAAACTGTTTCAAATGGTATTTTCAAATTCAATTTCCTAGAGTTTTATAAGTCCAAATTTAGCAAATAAATATTCGTTGGAAAGCTTAGAAAATACTCTATCCAATAGTACTGGTTAGATTTCAAAATCAGTTAAGAATAAAAATGGTTATGAATAGTGTGACCCTAGCTTGTTAAATTAATGAAAGATTTCTAGAAAATTATTTAAGCTATCAAAAATCATGAAAATTAAAATGTGAACTTACTAATGACCCCTCTTACTGTTAGTCAACACTAATCTACCCAAACCATATTAGTGTGACCATTTAGACCCTAACCCAAACCTATTGGTTAGCATAAAATGATAGATCAATAGTGCACACTTAGAATTAATTGCCCTCTTTACCAATTCACTTAGTGAACCCATCCCACTTAAACTTGTCTTAGTAACCCCAAATCACCTCCACTGCTGCACAAGTGAACCACTTATGCTACTTAATAGAGTAACTAGCTTGCACACTTGAAGAAAAACTTAGAAGGAAAACTTACCATCCAACCCCATAGCAATGCAACCTAAATGCTTGGTTAGCCAACAAAAGTGTGTGCTTGGTGTGTTGTTGGTTTGGTGAAGTGATGGTGTGCTTTGTGTTTATTCGTTATTAGACGCTAGTGTTGCCGAGGAGGATATTGGAGGGGATTATTATTATCAAGAAGAAGAAGAAAACCCCGGACACTTTGCCAACCAAGGCAAGCCATCTTTTGATTCATACTCCCACTACCTAGTTTTAATATTGCATTCCACTTGTTTTAAGTAAATTGCATGATTGAATTGCTAGAGTAGATTGATAGAAGTAAATTGCATGATTGAATTGCTAGAGTAGAATGATAGAAGCATATTGATGTCTTGGTTATCAAGAGCATCAAGCTGAGTTTATCCAACCATAGTAGTAGGACTATCACTCAATGTAGTTGCTTAGTCGCTAATAAAAGTTGAGGCTACCTCTGGAGGAACCCCATTTGAACGGTGGTGACTTGAAAGTTAAACTTGAAATGGGAGATTGCTCCTCCCTGATGGCTTTATGAAAGAAAATAATCTCGACTAAGAACTATGAAATGTATTTCTCAATTGACAACGAGTGATGTACATGGGTGCCAATTATACCGTACAACCACGTTACCCCTATATGGGAAGGGGCTTAATCCGTAGCTTGTTTATCTTAGTATGGGAGGTCTTGTATTAAATCTTCATGGGAGGACTCCATGGGCGGATACTTCTTGACCAAGTGGATTCACTAACCCGGTACCCGGGATGGGCAGAACTAGAGGCGCCGGAGCGGGAAGTCCGTATCCCGGGCTCTAGGGAAGGATCCTATACTAGGATGAGCAAGTGAAAGACTTTGTTTGATTATCTGAAACCCGCATACCTTTGTGTATAGCGAACCGTGGATTTCTCCCGGCAGATGTATCGAATCTTGTGGGTAAAGTGTACCCCTCTGCAGAGGTTTTCAAACTATTCGAATAGCCGAGTCCTCGGTCATGGACGGTTGGCAAACTCTACCTGGCTTTTGTCAAAACTAAAAATAACAAGGGTGAACTTGGTGAATGACCTGAATTTGAATTGACATGACTTGACCTTGATCTTGACACATTGAAGTTCCTCTTTAGAATGAACTTAGAGAACTAAACCTCTTTTCTACAAATGAGCATTCTTGGGAAATAAAACTAGCTTTTGCAAACCAACTTAGTGCTTAGTCCACTATATCCAACCTTGCATATCTACTTCATCCTTTCATTTATAAGATGGTTTGCGAGTGCATCCAATGTACTCACGGCTGTGTCCCTGGCTATCAACTTGGCCAGACTATGGGGAGGAATACTCGGAGGAAGGGTATGAAGAAGAGTACCAGAACTAAGTTCGTCTCCGTGAGTCGCCAATTGCCTGTAGGGAGAAGGCATGGGCCGAAGACGTTATTTCCGCTGCTATATTGTGTTGTAATATGACTTGGTCTATATGACCATTGTATTTGAATCATCGTATTGTAATGTCTATGGAACTGGTTACCAACTACGTTATGTATATCGCAACAATGATTCTGGGATTGCGGTGGAATACATAACGGGCACTTCGAATTTGTTATCAAATTTGAGGTCGTCACAAATCATAAAAGAATTTTCTTCTTTGCTGAGCTGTAAAGGTCGGAGGCAAATACTTGGAAACAATAAAGTTAGCATAATCAGCATACCAAGGAAGGTCTCGCGAAGTTACATTAATTGCAGCCAACTATTCATTTGGAAAACTATCCTTAACAGGAATAGGATCAAAAGAAATGTTTTCCAATCTAGACAAGTTGTTAGCCACAGGATTTTCAGCACCTTTCCTATCTACGATATGCCAATCAAACTCTTGTAAAAGCAACACCCATCTAATAAGCCTAGGCTTAGCATCCTTCTTAGTCATAAGATATCTAATAGCAGCGTGATCAGTATGAATAGTAACTTTAGAATCAACAATGTAAGATCTAAACTTATCACATGCAAAAAACAACAGCAAGAAACTCTTTCTCAGCAGTAGCATAATTCTTTTGAGGAGCATCAAGAGTCTTACTAGCATAATGAATAACATTCAACTTATTATCTATGCGCTGTCCAAGAACAGCACCAACAGCAAAATCACTAGCATCGCACATAATTTCAAAAGGTAAATTCCAATCAGGTGGTTGAACAATAGGAGCAGTAGTTAAAGCCTTCTTAAGAGTTTCAAAAGCTTCCTTACAATCATCATCAAAGACAAATGGTACATCCTTTTGAAGAAGATTGGTAAGAGGCTTTGAAATCTTAGAGAAATCTTTAATAAACCTCCTATAGAAACCAGCATGACCAAGAATACTACGAATACCTTTAACATCTCTTGGACAAGGCATTTTCTCAATTGCCTCCACTTTTGCTCTGTCAACTTCAATACCTCTTTCAGAAATTTTCTGTCCAAGGACAATTCCTTCATTTACCATAAAGTAGCATTTCTCCCAATTAAGAACAAGGTTAGTTTCTTCACACCTCTGCAAAACTTTATCAAGGTTGTGCAAACAATTATCAAAAGAAGTTCCATAGACGGAGAAATCGTCCATGAAGACCTCCACAATTTCTTCACAAAAGCCATGAAAAATAGCAGACATACATCTTTGAAAAGTAGCAGGAGCATTGCATAAACCAAACGGCATACGTCTATAAGCACAAGTTCCATAAGGGCAAGTAAAAGTGGTTTTCTCTTGATCATCCTTCTTAACAGCAATTTGAGAAAAACCAGAATAACCATCAAGGAAATAAAAATGAGTCTTCTTAGACAACCTTTCTAGCATTTGATCTATAAACGGTAAAGGATAATGATCTTTCTTAGTAACTTTGTTTACCTTCCTATAATCAATGCACATCCTATAACCAACAACTACCCTTTGAGGAATAAGCTCGTTATTCTCATTAGGCACAACAGTCATACCTCCTTTCTTAGGAACACAATGAACAGGACTAACCCATCTACTATCAGCAATAGGATAAATGATACCAGCATCAAGGAGTTTTAATACCTCATTTCTTACCACATCCTTCATCTTGGGAATTAGGCGGCGTTGATGCTCCACGACTGGCTTTGCGTCTTTCTCCATATTAATGGCATGCTGACATAAAGTGGGAGAAATCCCTTTTAAATCATCCAAAGTATATCCCATAGCTCCTCGGTGTTTCCTCAATATCTCCAATAATCTTTCTTCTTCCTTTCCTGAAAGTTTAGAACTAATAATAACAGGATATATTTTCTTATCATCTATATAAGCATATTTGAGATTATCAGGCAAAGGCTTCAATTCAAACACAGGATCTTCTTTAGGTGGCAAAGTGGTACCAAGATCCTCCACAGGTAGATTATGCTTGAGTAATGGTGGTTGACGAAGGAGAACATCGTCAATCTCTTCTCTTTCCTTGCTGAAAACATCACTTTCGTGATCTTCCATGAATTGCTGCAAGGCATTATTAGGAGCAAGAGCAATAGAAGCAAGCTGTTCAACTCGAAAATTTTCATTAGGCGTTTCATTTTCATAAGAAGTCTTAGCAAACTTGGAAAAATTAAACTCATAAGACTCTCCATTAAACTTAGTAAAAAAATTCTCCTTCTTACAATCTATCACGGCACCACAGGTGTTCAAAAATGGTCTACCAAAAATAATAGGACAAGTTTTACTAGCCTCCTTACCAAGTACTAGAAAATCAGTAGGGTATTTAGTCTTACCGCAAAGAACTTCCACATCTCGAACAATACCAAGAGGCCAAACAGTCTCTCTATTAGCAAGCTGAACAACCACATCAATATCTTCAAGTTCACAAGCGCCAATCTCGTGTATGATTTCTTTGTAAAGCTCTAAAGGAATAGCACTTGCACTAGCACCAATATCACATAAACCATAATAGCAATGATCTCCAATCCTGACAGAAATAACAGGAACACTTGCTTTCCGATGCTTTTTAGGATGTGAAAGAATGTTAGAAGCATCTTCACAAAAAAGAATATATTCATCCCCTACATCTTTAGTAACAAGATCCTTCAATATAGCTACAGGAGACTTAATAGTAATTTGCTCATCAGGTTCTGCAGCTTTCTTAGTACTTTTATTAGACACACTTACCAAAGTAGAATACTTCTTTACCTTAGCAGGGAAAGGTGTCTTCTCAAAATAAGGTTCAGGCACAATGCTATCAACAGTACAAACTTCAGTAGCTGCAGCAGGAATATGACTAATAGAATCTTTATAAGGCGCATGATATTTATTCCAATCTTTCTTTGGAACATCAATATAAGAGGCAAAGGCCTTAAGACAATTAGCAAGAATTTGTGAATCAAGACCATAAGCAGCGCTAACATTATGAAAGTCATCGGTTCCCATAAAAGATTTAATGCATTCATAATCATAGTTTATACGTGACTTCCTACCTTTGTCGTTTTCCCAACCTTCAGCATTTTCTTGTATACGGTCAAGAAGTTTCCACTTAGCATCTTCTTTCATATGAGTAAATGATCCAAAGCAAGAAGCATCCAAATAATCCTTATCAGGAAGAGTAAGCCGCACATAAAAATTATCAATAACAATATTATTGGGGAGCTCATGAATGGGGCATTTGAGCATTAATAACTTCAATCTCCCCCATGCTTGGGCAATACTCTCTCCATCATGAGGCCAAAAATTATATATCCGGTTACGGTCTTTATGAATTTCACTTGGAGGATAAAACTTGGAATAAAAGAGAGGTACAATATCCTCCCATGCCATAGATGGACCATCTCGGAGTAGTCGATACCACTCTTTAGCTCTGCCTTTCAATGATAATGAGAATAATTTCTTCTTAACCTGGCTTGGTGAAATACCTGCACATCTGAACAACTCGCATAATTCATGTATAAATAATAAGTGATCACCCGGATGGACAGTTCCATCTCCTGAATAGCAGTTATCCATAATATGCCCAACAATTTTCATAGGTATTTTAAAAGGATCAATTTCAGCAGGCGGTGGCGGTGGTGGTTCCTCCACATGTGCAGCAGTAGTAGTAGATGTGTTTCCAAATAGGAAACCAAATGGAGAGTTCTCCATAGCAGAGTAAAACAAAAATAAAAGACAAAATAAAAACAATACTCACAGCGACGGTTACCTTTACCAATTCCACTCTTCAATAGCGCTACACTCCCCGGCAACGGCGCCAGAAAATAGTCTTGATGACCCACAAGTATAGGGGGTGTATCGTAGTACTTTCGATAAATAAGAGTGTCGAACCCAACGAGGAGCAGAAGGTGTTGATGAGCGGATTTGATCAAGGAATCACTGTAAATACTAGCAAACAGGTTTTCAGGGGTATTTGGTAATACGAGTAAATAAAGTGCGAGTAAATAAAAGACAGTAGTAACAAGTGCAGCAAGTGGCCCAATCCTTTCTTCAGCAAAGGACAAGCCGGTTGTGTACTTATAATAACCAAACGTTCTCAAGGACACACGGGAGTTTCTGTCAAGAGCTTTCGCTTCATAGAGCCAATAGTATTTATTGGTTTGATAGGTGTTATGGGGGTGAACCTGTGCTAGCGCACTACCCTTACTAGGATAAATACACACTTGTGATTATACCCCTTGCAAGCATCCGCAAATACAAGAAAGTAATTAAGATAAATCTAACCACAGCCTTAAACTCTAAGATCCTACGCTCCCTGGTGCAATGGTTTCCCAACGGAGGTTTAGGTTTCTGTCACTCCAGCAACCCCACAATCGGCAGCCAAATACACAATGCATCTCACTAGGCCCATAAATGGTGAATTATCATGTAGTCGACGTTCACATGACACCACTAGTGAAATAGCACCACAACAATATCAAACCATTAAATATTTCTCAACAATAATTCACTACTAACATCTTGACTTCTCCCATGTCCTCAAGAACTAAACGAACTACTCACAAGACATCATATGGATCATGATCAGAGGTGAAATAATGGTAAATAACAATCTGAACATAAACCTTAATTCAACGGTTCCACTCAATAGCATCAACTACAAGAGTAATCAACACCGGGAAAGTTTCCCCTATGAATATAACAAGATCCAACTCAAGATGTTACAGCGGGATGGCGTGGTTATGGAGATGATGATGATGATGATCCCGATGAAGTCCGGTGCGATGGTGATGACGATGGCGACGATCTGCCCTCTCCGGGAAGGAATTTCCCCGGCAGATTTCTTCATGCCGGAGAGCTTTTCTCTCTCTAGTGTTTTCCGCCCCGCAAAGGCGACGGTGTCTAACTCTGAGCCCCCGCTTGACTTAGGTTTTCGGGGACGATGAAGTACGCGGAGGGGCGAGACCAGAAGTGGGCCAGGGCTCCCTCACACAGGGCTGGCGCGGCCAGGTGTCTGGCCGCGCCACCCTGGCGTGTGGGCCCCCCCTGGCTCCTCTCGACTCCTCCTTCTGGCTTCCTGAGTCTTCTGGGAAAATAGAATTTCTGGGTATTTTTCTGGAATTTTCCTGATCTTCAAAATATGGTCTCTTGATGGTCCTTTTTCCAGCAGAATCCTGACTCCGGCAGCAACTCCTCCGATGATCATCAAACATGTGAAAGCAAAGGAAATAACATAAGTATCATATCTAAATATGAAATATATCAATGAATAACAGTAAATTATGATACAAAATAGTGATGCAAATTGGACGTATCAGCGTGCAAAGAAATAAATACTGAAAATGCAATTGAATAAAGTAAATGTTCTTTTCCAGAGAAAGCCCAATCCTCTATGCACCAAGAGGACAAGCTCAAGTGTAATCGATAAGTGACAAATTTTCCCAGGGGTGGCATGGATTTATTTAGCATACTGATTTCTAGGCAAATATGAACGAGTATCTTGTGAAGTTTTATTCTCATCGGACGGAGCCAAAAATAGGTGTAGTTATAAAAGAACTATGCTACAAACCCCTAATGATTGTTATCATGAACCTTAGGGAGACACTAAGACATAAATTGTCCAACCATTGCATAAAGATCTAAGGTCCCCAATCTAGAACCCCCCTAAAAATAACACCGAATCTAAGAAATAGGTTTATGTCTCTCCCTCTTTTCTCATTCTCATTATTACTCTAAGGTGCAATCCGATGAGCCCAGATAGGTGTAGTAATATGCAGTCAATGCTCGCACATTACCATCATAGAATGGCATAAAAGATCAAAACTTAACCAAATACTCCATGCATATTATATAGAAATCATATCCAATTCATCATATGCCCCCAGGAACAATGAGAACTACTCACAAGTGTCAAACATGATCATGATCAGTGTCATATGAGGTACAACACAATCTGAAAGTATAACTTCACCACAAAATAATGACAAGTTGCCAAGCAAAAACATGCACACATGAGTTAAACAGTATCCATGGTTCGATCTACCACAAACTATGAGGTGATGACGTAGAATCTCGAGGTGGATATGGTGCTGATGTTGGGGATGATGTAGATGGTACTGTAGATGTGATGAAGATGCTCCCCCCTACGCCAAGGAGGAGTCGGGGGTGCGATGGCGGAAATTTCTCTCTAGGGGCAGCAGCAGTTCAGCCCTTCTGGAGGTGGAAGATGGGTACCGCCTCCGCTGCCCCCTTAGAAAATAATGGGAAAATAGGGCGTCCCTTTTTGTCAAAATGAATGCGTACATAAGAAGATGGAGGCGAGGCAACGACCGAGGGCCAAACGGGCCATGGTGGCGCGGTCAGCCCTATAGGCCACGCCGCCCACGCTCATTTGGGCCTTGTAGCTCCCCTCATGTGCTACCACCTCTCCAGATGCTTCTCATGGTAAAATATTAATGCTGTAAAAATCCTGATCAAATTGAGGTCTAGAAGGTCCCTCAAACAGTATAATACAAAAATAGGAGATTTCCTATCTCCTGGAAATTAAATATCGAGGGGGGGACTTTGTTGGAAAGTCCCAAAAATCATCTAAAAATGCATGAATAATGAATGATTGATGCAAATAACAATATAAACTAGTCATATATGATGCAAATATAATGATGCAAAATGCACATATCAATGCCTAGGCTGCTAATTTTGACCATATTTTCGGAAAAGTCAAAGAAAATGTAGAATTATCAGATAAATGTAAATCCAATGCACATATTCATTAGTTTGTGACCATGTTTCTAAGAAAAATACTAGACAGGAGTGATACGTCTCAAACGTATCTGTAATTTTTGATGCTCTATGCTTGTTTTTACACCATTTGCTTAGTGTTTTGTTACACTTCGTGGCATTTTTATGCATTTTCCAGAACTAACCTATTAACAAGATGCCACAATGCCAGTTGCCTGTTTTATGCTGTTTTTGTGTTTCAGAAAAGTTACACAGGAAATATTCTCGGAATTGGACAAAACAAAAGTCGAACGTCCCAATATTAAACGAAGCTTCCAGAAGACCGAAGAGGAGACAGAGCCGAGCCAGAGGCTGGCCTCACCACCAGGGGGCGCGGCCCAGGCCCTGGCCGCGCCGCCCTATGGTGAGACCCCCCTGGTCCACTTCTGATGCTGCCCCTTGGCCTATAAAGAACCCCCGACGGGAAAAACCTAAAGACCCGATCAATTTTCCCAAAACACATCGCGATCCGCCGCCATTGTCGACCCGAGATCGGGAGGGTCCAGAAGCTCTTCCCGGCACCCTGCCGGAGAGGGGAATCGCCACTGGAGGTCTTCTTCATCGCCATGCTTGCCTCCGGCGCGATGAGTGAGTGGTCTACCTTGGACTATGGGTCCATAGTAGTAGCTAGATGGTTGCCTTCTCCACCATGTGCTTCATGTTTAGATCTCATGAGCTGCCTTACATGATCGAGATCACCATTATGTAATTCTACATGTTGTGTTTGTTGGTATCCGATGAATATTGGAATTATGATTGAGTTGATGTGCTGAATATTATCTTATGTTATCTATATGTTGTTTATGATCTTACATGCTCTCCATTGTTAGTAGCTATCTTGGCCGAGTAGATACTAGTGACTCCAAGAGGGGGTATTTATGCTCGATAGTTGGGTTTATGCCTCTATTTAATCTGGGGGAGTGACAGAAACCTCTAAGGTTGTAGATGTGCTGTTGCCACTAGGGAGAAAACAACATTCTTATGTCCAAGGACATATGCTTTGTTTACATTACACACTTTGCTTAATGTAGTTATCTTTTGTTCGCAACTTAATATTCATGGGGTCCTCGAATGATTCCCCGTGGGTGGATTATTAGTCATAGATACAGTTGGATGGCGATCTATGTATCTTGTTGTAATGCCCAGAGTAAATCTCATAGTGATCCTCTTGACATATGCACGTTATCTTTATTCTATCAATTGCCCAACTGTAATTTGTTTACCTAGCATGTTGTTATTTATCTTATGGAGAGACACCACTAGTGAACTGTGGACCCCGGTCCAATTTCCTTTACATTGCTATCACCTGTTTACTTTGTCGCACTGTTTACTTTCTCGCATACTACTATTGCTTTCCACTCGATATGCTTATTCCTTTGTTTACAGCAAACCAGTGAGATTGACAACCTCATCGTAAGTTGGGAGCAAAGTTCTTGGTTGTGTTGTGTGCAAGTTCCGCGTTGCTACTAGTTAAAGACACACTAACAAATATCGTTAACATTGCCCTTGTTGGAGTGTCACTAGGCTAGCAAGCATCACCTTCTAGAGTTTGGATTTTTCCTACTGGATTGACATACCTTGGTTTCATAACTGAGGGAAAACTTGCTGCTGTGCTCATCACACCTTCTCTTGGGGTTCCCAACTGGTTGGTCATTCACATCATCAACACCGCGCCACCAACAAGTTTTCTGGCGCCGTTGCAGGGGAAAAACAAGACTTCTTGTCACATCCCAAAGTTTTGGAATATGAAAAATAAATAAAATAGAAACCATGTATGCTTGAATTGATTTAAATTTCACAAGGAATTAAAACTTTTTGTTTTAAAATCTTTATTAGGAAAACCATTTCAAACTTTCTATTATTCCTTGAAGAACTAATTTGAGAAAATAAGAATTCAAAATACTATTTTGTATCTAATCAAACCTATGCAAGCACATCTGCAAAGGGAATATTTTACAAAATGATTTTGTATTAAAATAAAGTTTGCAATTCCAAAGGAATGTTTGAAAATAAATATCAAATACTATTTTTATAAAGTTATTCTCTAATTTTAAAAGATTACTTTCAAACCATATTTCTATTATGTAATAAAGCCCTTTGTTTTGAAAACTTGTTTTCTTACTGTTCTGGAAGGTTAATTTGAATTTTAGGAAAATTTACAAATTGGTTTGAATCAAATTGAAGCCAAAATGCAAAAGTTAAGAAAGAATAAAGAAAACAGAAAAAGAAAAGGAAGAGAAAAGGAAAAGAAATAGAGAAGGGCCTCGGTGGAACCTTTCGGCCCAGCCCCTCAATCAAGCCGCGGCCGATCTAACCTAACCGAACTGGTACCCTCTCCTTTTTTTCTCTCTCACACTGACAGTGGGAACCCCCTGTCATCACTATCCTCCGGCCGAAAATCTCGTCGGAGACAATGCCTCGCAGTGAATCCCTCCCCCTCTTAATTCCCGGCGATACCCTGCCCGATTCATCGCTATCCCGCGGCTATTTAACCCCCTCCCTCTCCTCTCCATTCCCCCCCACCTCTCTCTCTTGATTTCGTTGATAGGCCGGCAAAATTTTGCACCAGAGCTCCGCAGTCTCGCCACTGTTTTTTGCAGATTCTGGCCCAGCCAAGGTACACCGCCGCCCGGTTTTGGCACTCCCCTTCTCCCCTCCTTCTGGCGCTCCTCTTGATATTTTTTCTGGCCGATTTGACACAGGAAATCAACATCGCCCTACTCGACCGGAGCTCACCGCCACCGAAACCTCTCCGGCCATTCCCTGGCGCCGTCCTAGGAAACACACGAATGCGTCGACCATGCATTCGGCACCGCCTCGTCACGCCGCTTCTCGTAGACCACCTGGAAGTCACCGGAGAGCACCGGAGCATCGCCGTTGAGGACCACCTGGGAGCAGCGCCGCCGTCCTCTCAATTTCTGGCGACCATTGAAACCCTAGGTGAGCCTGATCTAATCCTGGCCGTCAGATCTGGATCTGACGGCTCTGTTTTAATTTTTCTTACTGAATCGGTACACCCACATGGCTGCCTAGTCAACAGCACAGTCAGCTTTTCCAGCCAATCAGAGCCTACCACTTGTCAAACACGTCAGATTTTGTCTCTGTTATTTTGGAAATAGCCAGAAAATGATTTAAACTTTAGAAATTCATATCTTTTGATCTACTCATCCAAAAATTACAAATAATATATCCCTGGACTCCTGAAAATGTGTAGAACACATTTCTGTGATAAAATTTGAGTTTCCTACTATTTCAAAACATTCAAATTTAAATATGAGAGTTTGAGTGTTTTTGATATAGTTCAAATTCTATAAATCCTTTTCAGTTGATTCTTTTTGCAAATGGATCACATTATTGTCCTCTGTCCAGTAGAACCACTGCATAAATTATTTGAACCAATTTTCTCAAGTATTCAAATTCAAATGAAGGTTTGAGTATTTTCTCCCTATATTTAATTCTAGAAATATCTTAGGCATAATTCCTTTTGTAAAATTGCCTACCTTGATAACTAAAACCCACCAGAATAATTCACACACTTTTTACACTTATTCAAAAGTCAACCCCATTGGTTCATCCTATTGCGAGCAATAGTTGTATTTCTGAGCACCTTGAAAATATCAAGTCCCAATTTCCTATCATGCACTCTGTGCTATTTGAGTTTTTGTTCCACTATGCAAATGGTGTGAATTATCCTAGGTCCTAATGATCACTCAACTCTACCATGACTTAGTGAAAAATCTACTCTATCCTTGCCCAAGTGCAAAACTATCAATTCCATCTTACCCAAAATTCTTCTAAGTATATGACTACCCCATCCTACACTATGGCATAGAAGTTTTCCCATATCAAGACCATGGAGAAGAAGTTGAAGAGAAGACAAGGAGTTGAAGGCAAAACAAGAAGTTGAAAGAGAAGACAAGGAGTTGAAGTCAAAAGAAGAAGATCAAGAGAAGAGAGCCAAGTCAAGAAGATGAAAGTGATAGACCTCATGACTTATAATTTATCCAACTTCTCAACCCAAGCCTAAGTTTTTCCTTTGAAACTATTTTTGCTTAGTGTTTGAAACTTCTTAAACAAATTAGAAAACCCCATCAATCTTTAAGTCCTTGACTTAGCCAATCTTTCCATCCATATCAAGTCAACTTCATGCCACAATCTTTTGTCCATATATCACTAAGACAAATCAAGACTAAGCTAAAACAAATAAACACTTTTGTTTGTCTTTCTTGATTATGTTGCTGAATGGTGTATTTATGTTGTGTTACTTTCTATCTTATAGTTGTACGGAGAGCCACGTGTGTTGATTAAGAGAAGTACAATCTTCAGAAATTTCTAAGGCAAGTGTCACCCTTGTTCATAAAATTCCCAATGTATTACTATGCATGTAGTGTTTCCTTTCTTTTAATAGTATGCATGTGTAGATAATTGTGCTTCCTATCTCCTATTTAGGATATTCCTGATTACCCTGTTTGAAGAAACACCATAAGTGTAGATTGCTTAGTTGTGCTATAGAATTCATGGTTGGGATTCCACATGTTCTTTTATTAAGTTTGAAAACTATGTTTTGCAAAAACTAAGAAAACAACTAAGTAAATGAAACACCTGGGTGGAAATTGGTTAGATGGATTTATGTTGAGTGGTTACACCGGAGCCATCTCTATGGCGGTCATGTGTATCTCACTTGTGGACGGCCACCCAGGAACAAAGAGATTGGAGACGTTCAAGTCGTGAAGCTTCCAGTGCAACCACAAGTCATATGGGCTCTGTCTTGACTAACTAAGTTGCGAGAACTCAACTAGACGGACAGAGGGTGGTAGTGATTTGTAGGATGGAGCGCGTCTGGATTGGTTTGAGGGATTGCTTCTGAAAAGTCTCGTCTTAGTCTTCACTTGGCCATTTGAGCAAAATGAGCATCATGGCAAAAGAGGTTGACTAAGTATTCTGGGAAAAGTGCACCACCTCTGCAGAGGGTTAAAACTAAGTACTTAGCCGTGTCGCCGGTTATGGACAATTTTGAGCGACATGATTTTGAAGCTGTTCAAGGATCTCCTCATCCCAACTTCTTTAAAATTAAAACTTGAAGGGTTAACAAGGGATTGTTGTGTGATCATAATTATGTACACCTGGTGGATTCGTGTGTGTGCATAATTAACTAGGAGCACCTGGTGTATTCCAGTGTGTCCAAAAGTGCTTTAAAAGAAAAATGAGATCTTTTGAAAAGTAGGATAAACAATTGCTTTCCTGCAAGCTTAGCCTGAAGCTCCACTTAGCAAAAAATTCATGCAAGTGTTAGGCTCCATTTGTGTCCACCAAAAAAGTGACATCTTGCCAATATGATTCAAATGTATTGACCCTTTGTGGCTGCAACGTTTCATGTTGCAGGTTTTGATGATAAGAAAGGTACAACAGGGTTACGAGTCTATCCGCAGCATGTTCGCCTGTGGCACATGAAGAAGGACTCCATGCTATTTTTGATTTCGTTGTAAACTCTGAAAGCTTTATGCTATGAGTATTGTAAAGTTTCTTTATGTAATTGTTGGATCATGTGATGTAATAAAATTACCTTTGTTTCTTGATATTACATCTTAAACTGTGTGTGCTAGCGCTTGATCCAGGGACTAGCACTGAAAAGCACAGGGATTGTCATCTTTGAAAGGTGAGGTCACTACAGATGGTATCAGAGCATTGTGTTGCCCTTAGTTTCGTGACCCTAGGATTGGACAATGACCCCTTAGAAATATAGGAGTTGTTTTTATTTCTAAGTTAAAAATTTACACACTCATTATCTCGTAAACTCTTCCCTTAGTCATTTTGTCCCTACACTTCATTTCAACTCAAGACGAGGAGCTTCAGCTTCGACACCTCAAAGGACTTCAAGATCCACCCACCTCTATCATCAAAGAAAGCAAATTGAAGAAGTTTAGAAGAAAAAGTCTATGCATCAATAGTTCTAGGACTTAGAAATCCTTACGAAGGATCTTGATAACAATAGAACCAACAAACTATTTAGCAAATGATGAGCTACTTGCCCAACTGAAGGATACGACATTCTAGGAGCAAGAAGATAAGTTCATGATCAAGAGAAGCACAAGAAGATGAGAGAGATAAAAGACCCTAGGATGAAAAAGCTAACTAATTTAGTTTTTATTAAAGGGGTGTTTGCAATCTTAACTTCTTCCATTCTCATCTACTTCATCTTCAAAAATATTCTCCTTTCTTTAGAGTTCATATCTCATAAAAAAACATCAAGAAGAGACTGATGCTCCATATATTATTCCCCGACTCTACAAGAAGCACTACATGGAAGCTATCAAAGAGCTTGGAGGAAGACTCAAGTATAGACTGCACAACACCTAGAAGGACCCCAAAGATGAAAAGAGTAGACTACTACCTGGAAGACATCCAAGAAGCCCTAGTTGGAACTCCATTTAAGATCTATGTAAGAATGACATTGTAATACGTTATGATCATATCAATTTGTGGTATGACCATACTATTTTGTTTATGGTTGAACCATGTTGCTTGATGTGATGAATGCTTGTTAGATCTTGATTGTAAGGTGAATTGCCTTCGCACTTTTGTGTATGGGTAGGGTTCCTCTTTAGACTCTTTCTATCTATTCTCGACTTTATTCAAACCCAAAAAGTGTTTTCTTGACAAGCCTCCATGAAGACAACGACATTGAAAACTCCGGCTAAGATGCTCAGTACCAAGAAGGAGATGCATAGAACAAGAGATGGCAACTCAAATGATCTACAAGCTAAGAAATTTACCCATATGAGGGTTTACACAAACCACTAGCTAAGGATCGATAGATTTGTTTTCTAAAATTCTTAACAGGAATTGAAACATGGATTCAATATCCATAGAATCTTTTGTCAAAACTAGTGAGGATGTCCAAGAGTTAGAATGCGAGATGCACCAAACCAAATACAAGGTAATGATTGGGTGCAACATGGATTGGCCCCTGTGACGATCACTCATATTGTTTGCTCTTGTTATGAGGAATGGTAAATCTTAAGTGACATACCTACAAGAGAGATGACATTGTTAAGCCTAAACCTTAGAAGGATAGGATATTATACCTTTATAACAGGCAAGTGTTGCCAAACGTAGAAATACGGTGAGGATGAAGCACAAGCTTACCATTGAAGATGACTTGCAATAGAAGATAACCCTAAGAGTTCAGATATATCCAACAGTGGAGTACAAGAAGATGGAAGTCTACAAAGATCAAAGAGGGGATATGAAATGAAGCTATGAGAACATCTCAACTTGGTCTTCTGATTGACCCAAAGAGTGACTCTTCAGAGTTCAAAGTAGTTCAACAAATGTCATTATTAGATTGAAGCACTACAATGAAGAAAAGTTATACTCAAGCCACTTTGAGGAAGAATGGATGCTATAGTATGTGAATAGGCACCCACCTATTGGAAATGAAGGTAGAAGCTACATATGGTACAAAAGATGACCCGGTGTCAAGTCATATCCAAAGATGTTCCTGCTATGAACCCTAGACCTAGACTACCTACAAAAGTTTCTTTTAAGGGTGGTAGCCCACCCAGTACCCCAAACCCATCTTTCTTTCTAGCCTCTCCAAATCTCGGTGACGAGATTTCTTTTGAGGGTGGTAGTCTGTCACATCCCAAAATTTTGGAATGTGAAAAATAAATAAAATAGAAACCATGTATGTTTGAATTGATTTAAATTTCACAAGGAATTAAAACTTTTTGTTTTAAAAGCTTTATTAGGAAAACCATTTCAAACTTTCTATTATTCCTTGAAGAACTTATGTGAGAAAATAAGTATTCAAAATACTATTTTGTATCTAATCAAACCTATGCAAGCACATCTGCAAAGGGAATATTTTACAAAATGATTTTGTATTAAATAAAGTTTGCAATTCCAAAGGAATGTTTGAAAATAAATATCAAATACTATTTTTATAAAGTTATTCTCTGATTTTAAAAGATTAATTTCAAACCATATTTCTATTATGTAATACTAGTCATCAACCCGTGCACCAACACGGTCTAGTTTTTATGAGCAATCTATTGGTTAAACCATTTTTAGAAACATTTTTTTTTGTAAGTCTAATCATTTGGTAAGGACCGAAAAATAAATTGCATAATTAATGAGCATATAGAAAACGTGATATAGTTTAAAGTGATCTTTTTAACATCAATACTTCGTGTTTGTTAGATGTGCATTGGAAAAAAAATTCAATCAAAATGTTACAATTTCATAGGAAATCTAACATGGCTTTAGGAAAAAAAATTGTGAAATTTACAAAAATTAGTGGAATAGTGATCGTAGATGGCCCATGACTTTTAGTTCCAAACAATAACATTCATTAGGAGACACCCGAAATGGGTTATTTTCATTCTCAATTAAAATATGCAGGGATCAATGGATATATACCGTAGTAGGGAGTGTCTGCATAAGGATTTACCATGATTAGATATGACGATCAGATAGGTTTCCAACCTTTGTTCTCTTTGGATTGACGTGGATGCTCGAAACCTCCAACTTTTGCAACCTTATCATACACATGAAATATTGTATTAAGAATCCATCATATTCATAGTGACAACTAAGCCACAAAAGAATAAAAGGTGAAATAGTTAATCTAATATTTACAGCGGACTTGACTAAATCAAAATGAACGTGTACAGAATATAATGGTAGATGAGTACTAAATGGAAACTACATGGGAATCTCAAACTCTGAGTATTTTTGCCATGCACTGTAAAATGGCATGAAGCAATTTAATAGCTTTACAGTATGATAAGCAGGTGTAAATAATACAATTGTAGAATAACAATGACTGATAGACGAAGTAAAACACGTAATGTGATAATTAAATATATATACAATTACAGGATTTATATATGTGAGTTTTAAAAAGTCTATCTAGGAACTCTTACCATCTTCCAAAGTGAAATATTGAGAGATAACCTTATGGATATTGCTACATCATATTTGAATGTTTATATGATCTTACTTTAAAAATACAAACAATAAGATCTAAGTCATATTTTTTTCATATGTTCTTGCAAGGAATATAATTTTCCAATTGAATCATGAGGTGCCAATGTATTTGTTAGCTAAACCACATTACGTCTCCTTTTTGATACAACCCTAAAGCAATTCTATGCCATATTGTCAACGTGTTTTTCATCTGAACCATATTATATCTTCTATCCTGTATGCTACTTACTACTCAAAGCAAATGTTATTCTTTAGTTTGCCGATGCTACTACCAACCCGTTCAGCCCTGTTCGTTTAATCCGCAGGAGGCTGGGATTGGCCTGGATTCGGCCCGATCTTGGTTTTCCAGCCCGGCGGGGTATATTATCCAGCCCAATAAGTTTGCGCTCTTCGGTTAAGCCCGGAAGGGATTCTGGCCCATTCTATCCCGTCCATTTTCTACTCATCTGGTCTGGAAAAAAATAATCCCCATCCAAGGCGTGGAAAAGTTTCCACGACGCGAGAGGCGACGCAAAGACACGACGGCGACGTGTCGATCTCGGCGACAACGGCGACGGCGTCGTGGCGCCCTCCCCTCCGCCACCGGATCTCTACTCCGGCGACGTTCTCCACGGTACGTCCCCCTCCTACTTCTCATCCTTCCTGTCTTCTAGCCAGGATCGCTAGGATTCTTGGTCAGAAATAAAATTTTGGGAGAAGGTCGCCGGAGCGATCTGCGGTTACTTGGAATCTCACTGGCCTCCATTGTTTCTCCATGCGCACCATATAGATCCACTAGCCCCATGGGTAAATCCCTCCGTGAAATTTGATGCGCAGGTAAGAGCTGTTGCTATTTGTAGGGAATCATCTAGATCCGCCAAGCACCATGCGTAGGTGAAGATGTGATGTTTCCTATCACTGTCAGACTGAAATTTGAGATTACATACAAGTCTGATTCAGTCTTTGTGCTGCGGGTGTGTAATCTACTTTGTAGGGAAGAGCTATTGCTATTGTTTTTAGAGGAAATGGTGCACACACAACTGATATCCGTACCGGCTGCTATTTCATAGTATTAATGAACTTTTAATCATGGGATGCATATCTGAAAAGGATCTTAGTGGCAGCCAAAACGATTCTGAAATCCACATTTAAGATATAAAGTAAGATACCCATGCTACTGAGTTATGTGATGTTTCTAATTGTTAGCAATAATCTTGGCATGTTCGTTGTATCCGCATGTTTATTTAGTTCTGCATGTAGCTATGTGTGTTTTCTAATAATGATGATCCAGAAATTGCTCTGCTTTGGTTAAGAAGAAAGGTGGATAACCTTTGAAGGTATGCCTAGCCTTTGGTTGCACATGTACAATACTTTATTTTATTTTCTTCCTGAGAAAGAACCATGTAGCATGGAGATGCTTTGTGGTTGAAAAGTTGCATTCTTTTTACATACTTCTGTTACTTGCTCAATAACTCCCGTTAGCAGTTAGCACTAGTGAAGGTGTTTGGCTGTTTCTTACAGTAGGGTTAGTAGCGTGTATTAGTTGCTTGATCATTCTTGACTGGTGAGCGTGCTACCTAGTCTACTCTGTAATGACCTCATGGCTCAACTTGTATGTAATTTTATCTTCTGTGGTTATGGCACTGATACCACAAATAGCAATGAATCATGCATGTTCTTTTGTGTCCAACTATTTTGTTTGTGCACCTGATGCTTGTGTAGTGGTTGGAGTCATTACGCTTGCCATTACTGCAACTTGATTGTTTGCTAGTGATGCTCTCCTCGAAAGTGAGCATCTTGCCTCTGTAATATGCAATTGTATATATATTCATAAACGAAACCTGAAGTGCCTTCTTATTTTCTTCATTACAGGAGGAAGATATGACATAATGCTCAAGCTCTTCTATATATTCTCAGCTGTCAAATTTTTGTTTGGATGTTAAGCTCATATTTTGGAGATGCAGAAAACCAATGGGAGATACTAGATGCAGATTGAAGTGTTCAAGAAATAATCTTTGTCGTTACTTTTGGTTGGTTTTGTGCTGTCAAGTGCAAGCTATGTATAGCAAATTAAATTTGATTAAATTACTCCCTCCGATCGGAAATAAGTGTCGGCAATTTTGTACTAGCTTAGTACAAAGTATAAGAGACCTAGTTCAAATGTGAACATTTTATGTTTTTCTGTGAAATTTATGTTATGCTGAGTGTGTACGTAACCATAATTCATACCGGAATCAGTAAAACCAGTGGACGCTGCATCAGGAGCCGGATACGGAACGCTGCACAGGGATTAACCGAACGGACATAATCTATTCGGGATAATTGGAAAGGGCTGAGTAGGGGTTAGCGTGGATTGGGTGACATGACGGGATCCACCCAATCCCTGCCTGGAACGGTTCCAGGTCTGGTTTCAATCCAACGCAACCGAACTAGGCCTCATGGGAATACTCTCCGCAACCTCTAAATCGTGACCCGTGGCCGCATTACCATGCCCACAGCGCTTCCTTCTTGACAGCTGGGGGCTTGAGGAAAAAAGAGCAAAGCCATGTTAATTTCATTTATTATTTTGAAGCAACAGACAACACGTTCATGGTAGTGCTGGTATTGTTAGGATAACATTATTGTTCATTGTCCTTTAACTATTACATTTTGATGTGATGCCTAGCACGACGCAGGGGCTATGACCGTTGGACATCCTTACCTCCCTAGTGTAATGCTTAGCACAGCGCTGATGCGAGGGATTCGAGAGGACGGCTTAGTTCTACAACGGCATCTCTACGTCTTGCTCCCTCCGTTTTAAAATATAAGATGTTTTAGATTTGTGAAGCAAATGTATTTAGAGACCTTTTAGTGTGTATATTTGAGTGAACCTATACACTAAAAGATGTCTAAATACAATTGCTTCACAAAGCTAAAACTTCTTATATTTTGAAACGGAGGGAGTATTTGTTAAACTGCCAATGGTACATCTACTCGTCCGCTACTTGTTTGAGATGTAAAGATACGATTAGTGTAGATATATTATCGTCTGCCATCTAACTTGTGTTAAAAGCTTAATAAGCATAGTTATGTTTCCTACTTGAAACTAAATCCGTAAATAGAACCTATGTTTTTGCACAGGGATCACAAAGCTTAAATACCTCATATGCGTAGTATATATATGACGTATCTTCCACCAGGATGAGACATAACCAAGTGTAATGAGTCCTGTGCAGAGTTAATCACCGGATGAACACCCATATACTAAAACCAATCGTATTCAGTTAGGCTGTCAAAGGCCATGTGAAACACCAATCATCACGGGAGGCATCCGGTGATTTCATAATAAAAAAATATAGAAAAGTTCCCAAGCCTAATATGAAGTGTAAGATACCAATCGATCGGAGCTGAAGCTGGAGCGCGCAGTCCAATTTCTCCGGGTAGTGCCGGGCTTGCACAAATATCGACCTCTGCTGCTGGAGATGCAGGGCCAGAGATTCCCACCTTAAAACCATAACACGAATCGATCAAGAGATGGCATGCACGGCTCCCGGACCAAACTCGTCGCTCCTGCTGGTCGCCAGATCGGAAAACGCCATCGATTCAAACTGCAGGCTGAAATTGTGCGATTCAGCGCTCTCTTATTTAACCGCTCGAGCTCGCGTGGCTAAGGCGCTGAAGAGAGCGGTGGCCTTGGAGACTTGGAAGAGGGAGTCACGATTGATCCTCGGTTGAGGGCATAGATCAAGGTGATGGGTGATCCGGCCAACGTCCGTGCTATCTCTAGAGTAGTGGACTCGATCAACGTGTGAGGACGTCTCTGCGGCCTAAGCAGCTGCAATAGATGAAGGCGGCGTCGCTGGAGCCGATCGTACTTTCGCCATCGTCGGAGGAGCGCTCGAGTCGTGGAGGCAGTAATGCATACCGGCGGAAATAAGGGTTCAAAAGATTTTTTTTAGAAGAAATTATGCGGATCCGTACGCTTCTAGGACTCTTAGCACCCCAAAAAATTAACTTTCATATCCTATCCGTCGAATTAGTATCTTACGGCTATTTTAGATGTTTTCTCTAGGATAAACGGGGTGCCTCCTTTGGTGCCTCCAATTAGTAAATATAAGATATAAGAAAGCCTTTTAAGCAAATTATAAAGTTTTTCTAAAAATCTTACTTTGTTTTGAAAACTTGTTTTCTTAATGTTCTGGAAGCCCTTTAAGCAAATTATAAAGTTTTTCTAAAAATCTTACTTTGTTTTGAAAACTTGTTTTCTTACTGTTCTGGAAGGTTAATTTGAATTTTAGGAAAATTTACAAATTGGTTTGAATCAAATTGAAGCCAAAATGCAAAAGTTAAGAAAGAATAAAGAAAACAGAAAAAGAAAAGGAAGAGAAAAGGAAAAAAAAATAGAGAAGGGCCTCGGGGGAACCTTTTGGCCCTGCCCCTCAATCAGCCCGCGGCCCATCTAACCTAACTCAACTGGTACCCTCCCTTTTTTTCTCTCTCACGCTGACAGTGGGACGCCCCTGTCATCACTATCCTCCGGCCGAAAATCTCGCCGGAGACAATGCCTCGCAGTGAATCCCTCCCCCTCTTAATTCCTGGCGATACCCTGCCCGATTCATCGCTATCCCGCGGATATTTAACCCCCTCCCTCTCCTCTCCATTCCCCCCTCCTCTCTCTTTGGATTTTGTCACTAGGCCAGCGAAATTTTTCACCAGAGCTCCGCAGTCTCGCCACTGTTTTTTGCAGATTCCGGCCCAGCCAAGGTACACCGCCGCCCGGTTTTGGCACTCCCATTCTCCCCTCCTTCTGGCACTCCTCTTGATATTTTTCCCGACCGATTTGACACAGGAAATCAATGTCCTACTCGACCAGAGCTCACCGCCACCGAAACCTCTCCGGCCATTCCCTGGCGCCGTCCCAGGAAAACCACGAACGCGTCGACCATGCATTCGGCACCGCCTCGTCACGTTGTTTCTCATCAACCACCTAGAGTTCACCGGAGAGCACCAGAGCATCGCCGTTGAGGACCACCTGGGAGCAGCGCCGCCGTCCTCTCCATTTCCGGCGACCACCGAAACCCTAGGTGAGCCCGATCTAATCCTGGCCGTCAGATCTGGATCTGACGGCTCTGTTTTAATTTTTCTTACCAAATCGGTACGCCCATGTGGCTGCCCAGTCAACAGCAAAGTTAGCTTTTCTAGCCAATCAGAGCCAGCCACTTGTCAAACACGTCAGATTTTGTCTCTGTTATTTTGGAAATAGCCAGAAAATGATTTAAACTTCAGAAATTCATATCTTTTGATCTACTGATCCAAAAATTACAAATAATATATCCCTGGACTCCTAAAAATGTGTAGAACACATTTCTGAGATAAAATTTGACTTTCCAACTATTTCAAAACATTCAAATTTAAATATGAGAGTTTGAGTGTTTTTGATATAGTTCAAATTCTATAAATCCTTTTTAGTTGATTCTTTTTGCAAATGGATCACATTATTGTCCTCTGTCCAGTAGAACCACTGGACAAATTATTTGAACTAATTTTCTCAAGTATTCAAATTCAAATGAATATTTGAGTATTTTCTCCCTATATTTAATTCTAGAAATATCTTAGCCATAATTCCTTTTGTAAAATTGCCTACCTTGATAATTAAAACCCACCAGAATACTTCACACACTTTTTACACTTATTCAAAAGTCAACCCCATTGGTTCATCCTATTGCAAGCAATAGTTGTATTTCTGAGTACCTTGAAAATATCAAGTCCCAATTTCCTATCATTCACTCTGTGCTATTTGATTTTTTGTTCCACTATGCAAATGGTGTGAATTATCCTAAGTCCGTATGATCACTCAACTCTACCATGATATAGTGAAAAATCTACTCTCTATCCTTGCCCAAGTGCAAAGCTATCAATTCCATCTTACCCAAAATTCTTCTAAGTATTTGACTACCCCATCCAACACTATGGCATAGAAGTATTCCCATATCAAGACCATGGAGAAGAAGTTGAAGAGAAGACAAGGAGTTGAAGGCAAAACAAGAAGTTGAAAGAGAAGACAAGGAGTTGAAGTCAAAAGAAGAAGATCAACAGAAGAGAGCCAAGTCAAGAAGATGAAAGTGACAAACCTCATGACTTAGAATTTATCCAACTTCTCAACCCGAGCCTAAGTTTTCCCTTGAAACTATTTTTGCTAAGTGTTTGACATTTCTTAAACAAATTAGAAAACCCCATCAATCTTTAAGTCCTTGACTTAGCCAATCTCTCCATCCATATCAAGTCAACTTCATGCCACAATCTTTTGTCCATATATCACTAAGACAAATCAAGACTAAGCTAAAATAAATAAACACTTTTGTTTGTCTTTCTTGATTATGTTGTTGAATGGTGTATTTATGTTGTGTTACTTCCTATCTTATAGTTGTACGGAGAGCCACGTGTGTTGATTAAGAGAAGTATAATCTTCAGAAATTTCTAAGGCAATTGTCACCCTTGTTCATAAAATTCCCAATGTATTACTATGCATGTAGTGTTTCCTTTATTTTAATAGTATGCATGTGTAGATAGTTGTGCTTGCTATCTCCTATTTAGGATATCCCTGATTACCCTGTTAGAAGAAACACCGTAAGTGTAGATTGCTTAGTTGTGCTATAGATTTCGTGGTTGGGATTCCACATGTTCTTTTATTAAGTTTAAAAACTATGTTTTGCAAAAACTAAGAAAACAACTAAGTAAATGAAACACCTGGGTGGAAATTGGTAAGATGGATTTATGTTGAGTGGTTACACCGGAGCCATCTCTATGGCGGTCGTGTGTATCTCACTTGTGGATGGCCACCCAGGAACAAAGAGATTGGAGACGTTCAAGTCGTGAAGCTTCCAATGCAACCACGAGTCATATGGGCCCTGTCTTGACTAACTAAGTTGCGAGAACTCAGCCAGACGGACAGAGGGTGGTAGTGATTTGTAGGTTGGAGCGCGTCCGGTTTGGTCTGAGGGATTGCTTCTGAAAAGTCTCGTCTTAGTCTTCACTTGGCCATTTGAGCAAAATGAGCATCATGGCAAAAGAGGTTGACTGAGTCTTGTGGGAAAAGTGCACCACCTCTGCACAGGGTTAAAACTAAGTACTTAGCCGTGTCCCCGGTTACGGACAATTTTGAGCAACATGATTTTGTAGCTGTTCAAGGACCTCATCCCAACTTCTTTTAAAATTAAAACTTAAAGGGTTAACAAGGGATTGTTGTGTGATCATAATTATGTACACCTAGTGGAATCCTATGTGTGCATAATTAACTAGGAGCACCTGGTGGATTCCAGTGTGTCCAATAGTGCTTTAAAAGAAAAATGAGATCTTTTGAAAAGTAGGATAAACAATTGCTTTTCTGCAAGCTTAGCCTGAAGCTCCACTTAGCCAAAAATTCATGTAATTGTTAGGCTCCATTTGTGTCCACCAAAAAGTGGCATCTTGCCAATATAATTCAAATGTATTGACCCTTTGTGGCTGCAACGTTTCATGTTGCAGGTTTTGACGATAAGAAAGGTACGACAGGGTTACGAGTCTATCCGCAGCATGTTCGCCTGTGGCACATGAAGAAGAAGGACTCCATGCTATTTTTGATTTCGTTGTAAACTCTAAAAGCTTTATGCTATGAGTATTGTAAAGTTTCTTTATGTAATTCTGGATCATGCGATGTAATAAAATGACCTTTATTTCTTGATATTACATCTTAAACTGTGTGTGCTAGCGTTTGATCCAGGGACTAGCACTAAAAAGCACAGGGATCGTCATCTTTGAAAGGTGAGGTCACTACACTTCTGCAAGGGGAGTTTCGCACGCACATCCTTTACTTTGTTTTAAGTTTTGCTTTACTTTATTTTTACTTGCATCGTTTTATCAAAAACAAAAAAAAATTAGTTTCCTTATAGTTGTTACTTTATTACTTTTAGTTCATTATGTTGTTCCCTAAGTACGTTTTGGAAAACCTCTCAGTAGGTAGTGGTTCTATTATTGAGAAAAGTAACATCGAGGAGTTCTTTAATCATATTAGTATGCATAAAGATGTTGAGGAAAAGTCTTTGGCTGAGCTTGCTCCTAGTTATGAAGTTGCTTCTGCTTATTTAGTTCACATGTTGGAAGCTAGATTTGCTAGCCTTAATCCTTTTATGCAGCACATGTTTCTTAAGCTTCATGATATTGAAGACCCCGAAAAGAAAGCTTTTATCTTGGAAACTTTGCGTAGAGAATTTAGAGATGTTGTCATTGAAGCTAGGAAAGTTTTTAAGCATTTTAATAAGATTGGCTCACATATAGAGGTTGTTAGTACAAACAATGAAGAAACCCAAATACAAACACCTAGCAAACTCTTGGGATTGTAAGAAGCTTTTGAAAATAATTTTGATTGGATCTGTCCCAAAAATCTTTTTAGTGAATTGAGTGAACCAAAGCGTGGTCACAAGGGGTCTTCAAAAACTTATGTGGATGAAATACAATGCCTTATTGAAAAGACTTCTGCAGTTGATCTTAATGCTTCTTTTGATATTACTTGATTCGCACTTTCTGCGCCTAGCTCAAAGGCGTTAAAGAAAAGCACTCTTGGGAGATAACCCATTGTTTTACTTTCAGTTCTTTTTCTTTTATTTGAGTCTTGGAAGTTATTACTACTGTAATAACCGCTCCTTATCATTTTTATTTCGTTGTTGTGCCAAGAGAAGCCTCTAATTTGAGTGAGGTAAGATTTGGGGATGTTGCTGTCCTGAAACAGATTTCGGTGCTGCACCATAAAAATTCGTGAAAATTCTCATAATATCTTTTTGACCTGCGATTTCTTGTGCATATGCCCCAGGTTATATCAAAACTTTCATTAGTTTTACACTTTTTGATTTGAGCAACAGAAAACCCTCTAAAAATTCGACCTTTTTCAGCTGTTCTGTTTTGATAGATTTCTGCCACTATTTATGTTTACCTCTCGATCACTTTCTTTTTTAGTTCTTTTGATCACAGAACTTTTGGGGAAGTTGCTACAGTAGTATATGCTTTTTGTGTGGTGGTTTTAAGTTGAAATATGAAGCAAAAAGGGGTTGATTCATTATTATGCTTACACTAATGTTGCTAATAGAATTGTGTTGAGTTTTGTATGAAGGAAGTTTTCAAGTGTAGGGATTGGAGAATGATGAGATGAGTTGAAGAATGGACAAAAGCTCAATCTTGGGGATGCCCAAGCACCCTAAGAAATATCCAAGAGGTACAAGCGTCAAAGCTTGGGGATGTCCCCGAGGCTCCTCTTCTTCATCGGCAAAAATCAGGTCACCTTTCAACACACTATATTTTTATTGCTTCATGCACTATGTGTTTTTCTTGGAGCGTCAGTTGTTTTTAGTTTTCAGTTTTGTTTAGTTTTGTTTGCTTCAATAAATGGTTGGACCCCAACAAATTTCTTTTGGATAAGTTGCCTTGCTTTTCATTTGCCAAGAACACTCTGTTTTGCGCTCTTATTGTTCAACAAGTGTTCTCTTTTTCTAGAACTGCGTTTAGCTTTTGTTTTAGCCTTGATTTTTGTTCAGATCCTATTATATCTTTGCATAAAGTTGTATTTTGACCTCTGGTCCATGTTGGTATTCATCAAAAGAGTTATTTCAAAAATGTTCGAATGGTGTTGGAAAAGAGAAAAAGTTTCATGCAAAAAAGTGGTACAAAAAGGAGCTTGTGTAGACTGCGGCTTAGGCTTTTGCATGTCATGCTTGATGTCATTTTGATAGTATGCTTAGTGATTTTTGCTGTAGTATGACTTGTCTCAAATGAATGATATTGCTTAATGAGCCTTTGAAAAAATCATGCGTTGTTTTTATTATTTGGAGGCATTAATTTGGTTTTCTCCTTGATGCTTTATTTGGGTTGACTTGGTGCATGCTCACACATGTTTGACTCATACAAAGTCGCCATAAGCCTCTATGATCATTTAGTTTTTGACTTTTGATGCCATCTTATGCTTCTCTTAATGTTGCTTTGTCGCTTTGCATGATTATGGCCGTTATTGCTCTCTTAGTTGGTCGCTCCCAGTCTTTTGCTAGCCCTCACTTTGTACTGAGTATGAGCTCTACTCGTGCATCCAACTCCTAAAAACCAAGTTATTCGAATGTGTCCACCATACATACCTATTAGCAATTTGCTATTCCAAAGTACATTTGACTTGCTTTTATCTATCCTTCAAATTAAACTCTTTTTGGTGTTATGAGAAAATTGGTCAATAAAGCTCTCATGAACCTGATGGCACACTTTACTTTTCTCGCTTTAAAATTTTGACATTGTGGCTCTCTTATGTTGAGTTGTTATGCTTGCAAGTTGTAAGTTGGAAATTAGCCAAACCATGCCGTCATGGGGTAAGCTTTCAATATTGCACTTCTTATTTGAGTTGATATCGTGATCTTTTGTTTATGGATACTCACGATGTGAAACAAGTTGGGAATCTTGCAGGATCATGGAGTTCTTATATGTGTTAGGGAAACGCCTGGGACGCTAATCTAAGCCATGCATAATTCATGGTGGAAATTTATAGCATGCCCATAGTGGACATTCGATGACGCATCTCAAAATAAAAAGCTATACCAATGGTAAATAAAAGAGATGTCAACGTGTTCATTGTCTGTTTGTCTTGTCATTTTGATGTGGGCTTGTTCCATGTCATCGGGCAGGAGGTACCCCGTTGGCGTTTCTCGATGATACACATATATTTACAATGACAAGAGCTTGCTTGGGACTCTAAGTCAAGTAGCATGAGGTTTGGGTATTCGTACTTCACGGGACACGAGGTTTTCAACTGATGATTTGTCAAGCATATGCTTCATAATTGTACTCGCATTAACTCTAACCATTCAAGATGCTTATGATGGGGGCAATGAGAGCTCAAATCTAGTAAGTACCATAATTTTTGAAGGTTTATAAAACTTGCAATCACTGCTTCCCTCTACGAAGGGCCCTTTCTTTTTACTTTTTTTGTTGAGTCACCACCTTCTATCATTATGCACCGTCTAAGAGAGCATAGTTGTCATTCTTAGTATAATGTGCATTGTCCCAAAGTTTTCATTGATTGATTCATGATTTTGGTTTCACTTGTTCTTAAATTATTTGTATCTAGTCGCCCTCTTAAACTTGAAGGTGTCCTATGCATTTATGTTTTGCTATTCCATGAAGGACAAGTTGAAAACCATTTTCTATGTTTTTCCATATGATTTGAACACACGTTTGAATTTCATTGTTTCATTTTCATGATCTTTCGTTTGTGTTCTTTTTCATGTTATAACATGGTTGCTAAGTTTCTTCTATCAAGATTATATCTTTCATGCCTATGTTTTAAGTTCTTTTGATCCCAGCACTCAATGCTTACATAGATGATCAAGATTGTGTAGGTGCATGTCACCTCAAAAATTATTTCTTTGTTATCACTTACCTACTCGAGGACGAGCAGGAGTTAAGCTTGGGGATGCTTGATACGTCTCAAACGTATCTATAATTTTTGATGCTCCATGCTTGTTTTTACACCATTTGCTTAGTGTTTTGTTACACTTCATGGCATTTTTATTCATTTTCTGGAACTAACCTATTAACAAGATGCCATAGTGCCAGTTCCCTGTTTTCTGTAGTTTTTGCGTTTCAGAAAAGTTACATAGGAAATATTCTCGGAATTGGACGAAACAAAAGCCGAACGTCCCAATATTAAACGAAGCTTCCAGAAGACCGAAGAGGAGACGGAGCTGAGCCAGAGACTGGCCTCACCGCCAGGGGGCGCGGCCCAGGCCCTGGCCGCACCGCCCTATGGTGAGACCCCCTAGTCCACTTCTGATGCTGCCCCTTTGCCTAGAAAGACCCCTCGACGGGAAAAACCTAAAGACCCGATCAATTTTCCAAAAACACATCGCGATCCGCCGTTGTCGTTGACCCAAGATCGAGAGTGTCCAGAAGCTCTTCCTGGCACCCTGCCGGAGAGGGGCATCGCCACCGGAGGTCTTCTTCATTGCCATGCTTGCCTCCGGCGCGATGAGTGAGTAGTCTGTGGGGACCCCGGATTACCCATCCGGAATACCCGATATGCATACAATTCACGATCCCATGATCAGTGCGTCGTGAATCCACATATCCGAGTTGATAACAGAATTACATGATCCTTTACAGTACCGAATAATGCTTACAATTGGTCACATGACCAAGTATGATATTGCCACGCAGGGAAAGTCTACAACTAAGCAGCAGATACCAACCAGCGTTGATGACCCACGTCATGCCTACTACCCTACAGGCAACTGATTGGGAGACGTTCCTAGTTCGCACCGGCGTCGTCGTAGCCATCGCCACCTTCTGAGTCGTCTTCTCCATAATCTGGCCAAGTTAATAGCCAGGGACAAAGCCGTGAGTACATTTTGGAATTGTACTCGCAAACCATCTAGGAGAAGATAAACACATGCTATTTGGGCTGTAGCAAGGTTGGCTTGGTTGAAGGCAGCTTAATACTAGAATGTTTCTCTTGTCGATATAGCATGTCCTACGACATTTCTATATCCTTATTAAAGAAGATTTGTAGAAAGATTCTCGTGTCGATATAGCATGTCATACGACATCTCTATATCCTTATTAAAGAAGATACTTACAAGAGAAGTCTTTGCAAAAGCTCTAAGAAAGGGGGAAACTCCTTTTCAAGAGAAAAGCCGGCGGTCAATCAAACATGACCACCATCCTTATTAATTCCGGTCAATCACACATGACCACTTCCATTCCTTCGGCAGTACCCTGCAAGTACTTCGAACCATAACCGTGCCACAGCAGTACCCTCCGGGTACTCCATCCGGCACCCTTCTCCATTTTCTCGAAAACATTTTTGTAAAACCAAAACTCGACACAGGTTAAGTATGGCCATCCCGACCGTCCATGACCGAGGACGCGGCTATTCGAATAGATTACACTCTGCAGAGGTTGTACACTTTACCCACACCATTCGATAAATCCGCCGGGATACCACCACGGACCGTCATACACAAGTATGCGGGGTTCGGATAATCAATTGAAGTCCTCCATCTATCTACCTTAGTACGGGTGCCTACCCTGTGGAGTTTACCTCCCCGGCACATCCCGGCAGTACCTCCTCCAGAGCGTAACTCCGGCGCCACGGCGGGAGAACCCAAGTGTCTTCCGGTGGCTCGGGATATGCCATGATATATGTTGACCTTCATTTAGCGTCAACCTGGATTCCGGGGTCCTGTAGACCCTTATATAGTTGTGAGGCTCCCCGCACTAAAGCAAATAAACTTCAAACTAAGCCCGTCCCATACCGGGTAATGTGGTTGCACGGGAGTAATTGGTTTGGCGAACACTTATACACAATGCCATATTTCAGAAATCCACCAACTTCTACACCTCCCAAGTCCAACTCCATGTTTATAAAATCATTTGTAAACATCTCAATGGAGTGGCAACTACTCCAAGGTGTTCGAAAACATTTTCGAAAATCTTTCCAGAGAGAGTATTCCCAATCCTAGAGTTTTTGGCTCCACTACAAGTTTTCCCAAAGACTTCGATGCTAATCATCAAGTCTCTACTCTCCGGGGTATTGAGTAGGTGTTAGAGGTGTCATCTTTAGAGATGATAGCAAGTCGACTTGTGGAGCTAAGTCGCCAACTATTGCTATATAAGGGGAATAGCAATATAAGAAAACAATGCATAGCAATGAAAGCAAGAGTAGAACAATGCATAGTGACTTATTAGGATTCAGATATGCAACAAGTAGAGTTCTCCCTCTTTCGCACACTCCTCGTTCGGTTCTATCGCCGGAAAAATAAAAGCACACAATAAGCATACATGCATACATAAGTCACAAGCACTTCATCACTCAACATCACATAATCAAAGAGTATCAGAAAACAAACATGTTTAGAAACTAAAATAAGAGTTCATAGATTTTTAGTAGGATGTTAATCCTATTAAAACTAGGGTTTTTCAAAGATAGCAAGCACAACACCACTTCATCTCAAACAAGCATGCAGGTGGCCACATAGTTCAAATAACATACTAAGCATACTTTCAGATAAGCAACAAGTTTTCTGAACGAAGATTTCATCTTATAAAAGTAAAGCTATTATATTAATAGGGAAAACAATTTCTAATAGTAAATAACCCTATACTCAACCCAAACATCATGCAGGCATCAAACTTGCTCAAAACATGTCATCCAGCATAGCATCAGATAGCTAACAACAATACAAACCCAACAAAGCTGGATTTGCAATTTTCTGATTAACAGACAATAAACTATGCATTTTATAGTGAAAATAACTATTGGTTCAGAGATAAATCTACCAGAAAATCATAGAAGCTCAGAAAAATCCATCCTATGGTCAGTATCAAAAATACACAGTACAGGATCACCCAAAATTGGTCTCACTCAAAAATACTGCACAGAATAAGTTTTAAAATTCCCTAAAGTCAGATCTAATAGTATTTTACAAAAACAACCATACCAAAAATAAAATCCTATTGGTATCTAGACCAGTGGCACTTGGAAGGTACTGAATATATCTTCCATACAAAGTTGGATTTACTCAAAAAGGTTGGATAGATCTCCTGTTATAGAATTTTGAGTGGAAAGGACACATTATGTTAGATTAAATGCCAAAAAGAAAATATACTAAATTTTGGGCAAAACACTTATACTGCATGCTTGGTAACTTGTTCTAGATCAAGCAGAAAATTAGATCTACTCAGTTTTATGGCGTTTACCAATTTATTTGGGGTTTAACTCTTGCAGTAATTTCTTTAACAGATCTGAAAAAGAAATAAAGGAGCTGCTAAAAAAAACGTCACGCAGGCCGGATCCAACAGACATGGGCTGATCCGCTGGGTCGTCGGCCCACTTCGCCCAGGCGCGCGTGGGAGAGGATCCTGGCTCGGCTGACCAGCGGGGCCCGGCGGTCAGCCGCCTGGGCACCCGAACTGGTAAGGAGCGACTGGGGCCGTCCGATCTAGTCAAGATCGACGGTCCCCCGTCGTCTCCTTCCTTCAGCCATGTGGGACAGAGGGCAAACCCTAGCGCGGCCAGGCCCGGCGCAGGGGCTCACCTGGGGGCCTCCCCGGCGACAAGGAGGTGACGGGGCGGCGCGGCGGACGACGGCGACCCCGAGGATGGTCTTCATCGACGATTTAGGCGCCCGGATGCAGATCTTCGCAACGGCAGTAGCGAGCTTCCCATCGGGCTTGCAGGGATCTCGGGTCCGGCGTCCCTGGACCAAGAGAAGGGTAGGGTTAGGTAGCCACAGTGGAGGGGAGTGCAAGCTAGCAGAAAAAGAGGGAGGGGAGCGTCTGATTCAGTGGCATTCGTCCCTTCTTCCTTGCATACAGCATTAGGGTTGTGCTGGGGGCTTCTGGAGAGCTAACTGGAGGTGCAGGAGTGAAATGAGGGGCTTAGAAGGGGCTGGGGTGGTCTGCATCCATATATACAGAGAGGGGGTGGCTTAAGTCGGTTTGGGCAAAATGGGGCCCATGGAGGGGCTTTGGTTGGTCCAAGAGGACGGTGGGGAGGGTGCGAGGGTCCTAGGAGATGTCCTGGTCGGCTAGGAGCAGAGGGTGAGGCTGCAGCACCTTATTTAATTGATGGGCAAAATTTTGACCTTTCTCCTCTCCTTCTCCTTCCAAACACTAGGGGACAAAGAGATGAGGGTGCTGCTACAGTGGAATTCGACCAGAGGGTGGTGAGATTGCTGTGGTGGTCATGGTGGTGGCTTTGGTTTAATTTTCAAAAGATATTTGAAAGCTTGAAGGAGATATGGTGAGGAGTGTATGCATGATGCAAATTTTGGGGTTGTTGGCTAGCCTTATATGCATCAAACAATGGCACGCATAGAGGGATTAGATGGGTGTGGTTTGGTGAGATTAACAATATTGCAAATTTGGAAGAATTTATTTGATGTTAGGCGAGATCACCAAATTTGAAAAGTGAAGATTTGCACTAAACTAGTTGAGACAAGGTGTTGAAAATTTGAAGATGAACCATTACGGTTTTTGGGTCCATAGAGTCCTATAGGAATAGGGTAACATAGTAGGAAATTATAAAATACTTGATGAGAATAAAAAGTGCATGAAATAGCATGGTTACTATTCCCATGCATGTGTTAGATAAGAAGGTTGAAATAGAAAATAGGTATTTTTGATGGGGGAGGGGGTGACATTATGCATGAATAACATTCCCAACTGCTAGAAAAGAGGGAATGGCTCATGGGGAGAATTTATGGTGAATGCTAAAAAGGTGATACAAAGATTTATGGAGAAAAAATTCAAAGATGGAAGTAGTTTTGATTAGGGTTCAAAACCATCCCACATAAATGGGTGGCATACCTCAAAATGCACCTGCAAGTGTACAGATGGCTAGAGTAGATCAAAAATAAGAGGAATATGTCAAAGAATGGTCTCTGAACCATTAATTTCGAATTCGAGAAGTGTGAGCAAAGGTGCATCTGATAATAGTCAAATGGTCAGCGATTTGATTAGGGTCAGAAACAGGATAAGAGCAAGTAGCAGGTGACCTCAAATGACTAAGTGGTAATGGAAAGAATGGAAGATTAGGTGACAAGGATGAGTTATAGATAGGTGCATTGGTGTGGATAGAATCTATGAGCTTAATATAAGAATTAGAAAACTGAATCTGTTAACAGACACTAAGTCTGCACACTAGGTGTTTGATAAAATGACTGCAAGAAAATATTTTGCAAAAACTGAGAGGAGCCTCCTAAGGTGAGATGTAGAGGACCCTAATAACACCATGGGTGCTTTCCTTGGGCTAGTTTGATTAGTTTTAAGATTCCTCAAAATGGGACTCCTAATGCCTCCTGATAAGACTAAGACATTAGAGTTAGGGATTCAGGATTGAGAGGAGAATAACAAGATGGGTTTTATTTGAGGGATAGCATGAAAACAACTTATATGAGACAAAATATTAATGGGAGTATTTTGGATAGGTTAGGCCACAGGCCTATCTAGGGATCATAACTACACACAAACAACACTTCAAAGTCAAACAAAGTCACACAAAGTCAACTCACCACACAAGGTCAATCATTTGCAGCTAATCTAGCATCACCAGAAACAATGATTGAACAAGTGCTCAATGATGATCATGCCATGGTCAAGTAGAAAAGAGTTTTCAAATAAAGGAGTAAAGCTTTTGTAGATTTTTTAGAAACTAGTGGAGACATAGCATCTCCCTTAGAAAGTTTTCTTAAAGGTGTTTTGAAATCCTTTTATAAACATCAACAAAATATAAGTGAGTAAAATAGTGGGACCACTCTACTTTGTAGGTCCACATAATTTTGTAAATAATTAGTTTTGATAAAAGCTTTGTCTCAAGGATAAATCCTGGCGCTTATTTTGGAAAAATAAAATAATTTGAAAAAGGAGAGTTTGCCAAGATAATGGTTTTGGAAAAATAGCTAGAAGCATAAATAAAGGCATGATCACAAGGGCACAAGGATTGTGTTGATTCATAGTAGTGCTCAACAAGCAACTCAAACAGACATCATTAACATAAAAACCAAGACAAACAAGCAAGAAATAGTACTTCCATAGATTTGCTCAAAAAGTTTTTTGTTGGCCCTCATTTTTGGCTCACTAATCACTGCTTAAACAGGGTTACAAAAAGTGGGGTGTTACATAGTCTACCTTGGACTATGGGTCCATAGCATTAGCTAGATGGTTGTCTTCTCCACCATGTGCTTCATGTTTAGATCTTTTGAGCTGCCTTACATGATCGAGATCACCGTTATGTAATTCTACATGTTATGTTTGTTGGGATCCGATGAATATTGGTGTTATGATTAAGTTGATGTGCTGAATATTATCTTATGTTATCTCTATGTTGTTTATGATCTTGCATGCTTTCCGTTGTTAGTAGCTATCTTGGCCAAGTAGATACTAGTGACTCAAAGAGGGGGTATTTATGCTCGATAGTTGGGTTCATGCCTCTATTTAATCTGGGGGAGTGACAGAAACCTCTAAGGTTGTAGATGTGCTGTTGCCACTAGGGAGAAAACAACATTCTTATGTCCAAGGACATATGCTTTGTTTACATTACACACTTTGCTTAATGCAGTTATCTGTTGTTTGCAACTTAATATTCACAGGGTCCTCGGATGATTCCCCGTGGGTAGATTATTAGTCATAGATGTAGTTGGATGGCGGTCTATGTATCTTGTTGTAATGACCATAGTAAATCTCATAGTGATCCTCTTGACATATGCACGCTATCTTTATTCTATCAATTGCCCAACTGTAATTTGTTTACCTAGCATGTTGTTATTTATCTTATGGAGAGACACCACTAGTGAACTGTGGACCCCGGTCCAATTTCCTTTACATTGCTATCACATGTTTACTTTACTCGCACTATTTACTTTCTCGCATACTACTATTGCTTTCCACTCGATACGCTCATTCCTTTGTTTACAGCAAACCGGTGAGATTGACAACCTTATCGTAAGTTGGGAGCAAAGTTCTTGGTTGTGTTGTGTGCAGGTTCCACGTTGCTACTAGTTGAAGATGCGCTAACAAGTATCATTAATGGCGCCCTTGTTGGAGTGTCACTAGGCTAGCAAGCATCACCTTCTGGAGTTTGGCTTTTTCCTACTGGATTGGCATACCTTGGTTTCATAACTGAGGGAAAACTTGCTGCTGTGCTCATCACACCTTCTCTTGGGGTTCCCAACTGGCCGGTCATTCACATCATCAACACCGCGCCACCAAGGAGTAATAGAAATTGTTTCTAGAAAGCCCTCTCAAAATAATATCTTGTATGATTTATCCTGTTGTTATCGATCACCAAGGTTATGGTAATCCATGTCCCCCATCATGATAATTGACCAGGCCCCATTGTGCATATATATTGTAGGAAAAAAAAGCCTAGTAAAAAATTTGCTATCATGTATATGACTAATTATATATTATATATGTTTAACTTTCAAACCAACATCTCAAAAAAACTTTCAAACCAAATTTGGTACTGCCATAGAGCATGACCTTGGTCATTTAGATTGAGACCCATTAATTAATGTTCCTAATTATTGACTACAAGCGACAATAAGACTAGAGATTTCTCGTGGTTCCACAACAGGGGAGTAGTACAATTTCTAGAGGAAGTAGACATCATAGAAAGGCCAATAACAAGGGATGGCGATCTATCTCAAACCTATGCATAGGTAACTTCTGGTTTATTTGGATGATACTTAACACATATTATGTAGGGATCACTTTTATGTTTTTTGTGTGTATTTATCTATTGTTTGTTTACTATTTTTTTCATCTTTTTGTATTCATTTTTTGGTTGGGCAGTGATACGTGCATTAGGCATCATAATATGGGCATGATATAGGAGTGACTTGCATTGATCATGCCTTATTCTACCCTTTTTGAGATGATTTACAGGACTTTTCTACAAAGTCTCCCCCTTGGTTTAATTTTTGGGAGACAGAAAATCTCCTGTTTCTGTATTTGCTATTTTAGGGGCCTTTTGGAGATCAAAATTGTCGGGGAATTTTTTTGTAGTGTAACTATTTTATCATGATAAGCATCTGGAGAGGTGGTAGCACACGAGAGGAGCCATGAGGCCAAAACCGGCATGGGTGGTGCAGCCCACTGATTAGGCCACACCACCAGGGTCCGTTTTCCCCTCGTGTATCGCATCACTTCGTCGCCGTCTTTTTATGAATTCCTTCGTTTCGGAAGATATTTGAACTGATATTTGAGCTTCTACTGATTTTATACAAATTTGAACCATCAGTATCACAATAATTGGTCATATATTCACGGAGAATATGCTCTGATGTTCCCTAGAAGGATTCTATGTATAAATGCATGATGTGAAACATAAAATTTGCAGCCCCTTGTAATGGCCATGCAGGAAAATTTAGCTGAATTTTGAATTGAACCGAAGTCTTACTGGCCTCTATTCTCTATCTACTTGATCCAATGGCTGAGCTTTCTTGAATTCGCTATGCACAGAACCACCCCGAAACGAGGCCAGTAATGGTAGTTTCTAGAGTCGAGGTCTCTCTCTCTCTCTCTTATGCAAGTATGCAATAGCTCCATGAAAGGGTGGAAGCGGAGCAGAGTAATATTATTGTCTCGGCGAGCAAGCTCGGCTGACATTTTGGGCCATTTTCACACCAACCAAGGCTTCATAAAGTCTACAGTGAGAAGTGATCCCTGGCTGGAGAATAGAATGATTGTAAATATCAGTTACCAGAGGAAGGTGCACAGCTACATGTTCTAGCGGGTGGTGAGGTGGGCCCAGTGGTGTCTTGTGCTCAGCAAACCTTGCTGTTCTTTCCATCACCAAACTTCCAAGTTTTAAACCTCCTTGGTAGCTTAAAACTAGTCCAGCCAATCACATCGCAGAACTAGCCTCTCGCAGATCACGAACCAGACTCTCGCAAAGAGATGATCTGATGACTGCCATTTGGCGATAGGGTTTGATCCAGCGGTCACAATGGGGCGTTAGGGTTAGGAAGTGCCTAGCGGGGTTTTGCTGGGGTTTTGGGCCGGTCAACGGGGTTTTGTGAGGTTTGACCAACATTCAAATGAGCATAACTAATTCAAGAAAAATCAGAAAAATACAAAACCTATGCACGTCATCTTCTTGTGTGACCTAGTTACGACCAAAAATAAGATGCATGGTCAACGGGCATTTTCATGAAAAAGCCTTCATAGAAGAGAGCTACCTCAAACGAGTTTGCTTGGATTTTGTGGGCAATGAGCTAGGGTTTTGGCTTCTAAAAAGGAAAACTTTCGAATCATGGCTCCATATTTGGCAGGGTTTTGCATACCACATTTTCAACAACTTTTGCATTTATGGTGCTATGGGCTGCCACAAAAAACAGGATGTTCCCATTTTATCAGTGTGTTAGAGGGCCCAAACGCATGATTTTTGTAAGGTGGCTACCAAGGGACAGGGTGCAGAACGGTACCACTCCAATTATCAGGTATGGGACCTTGAAGGATGGCCATACCCATGGTTTCATCAATTTTTGGGTGAGCTGGCATATATTGCATTTTTTTGAACATTTGGATGTTTGAATTCAAATTTGAACTGTGGGTACATCAAATACACTTCAAACTTTTTGGAGGAAAATTCATGCAGGTGCCCTGATGGAGGTGTGGAACCCTAGAAACTATGTCATACTTGAGTGTATGATCCACCTTTGGCACACTAAGCGCTCACCGCCATCTTGACCTATATTACAGGTGGGGCCCATAGAGAGAGTATCGTCTAGCTTGGTACTATGTGAAGAAATTTTGCTATAAAATAAATAAATTAGAAGATCACGATTTTTCATGGCAAGTATGTAACATAAAGTAACTCGATGCTTGAGATTTTTTTAAACCCTGCTTTTGAATTCAAACATTCAGTTCAAATTAACTTGCACTAGTCATCAACCCGTGCATCCGCACGGGGTAACATTTATGATGTTTTTATTGGGCATCTCTATGGTGAGAAATTATGAGAGAGACATTCTGTATGCTTGGATGCTTGATGCCTCCAAAACACCTAACATTGAAATAAGAGGTGATGAAGAATGCAATTGTAGATTTGCATGCTTTATATGCAAATCATGACAAACTGAAGAAAGAAGAGCTCCTTCTGCTCACATATTTATTAATTCCCTTATCACATGGTAATATGTGTGATCCTGGTCAAATGAAATCGACAAATGCAAAATTGTTTCAACACATACACATCTATGCCACAAATAGTATTTTGGTAAGTATATCAGATGGGTACAACATATTTTAAAAAGGTGTACTGCAATTTTTATTTTGCCATAGGATTATATGTGTGTGTTGCTTGGCTTGCTTAGGAAAGTGAACAACGGAACCATAACATTATTTTGGACAAACTTCTTCATCACACGCTAACCCATCACCATATATACACCAGAACCACACCATTAGGCTTCTGTTGTCCGACCTAGTTCCCAAGAGTGTCTTTCAAATTATTTGGTATATATGCTCTCTTTTCTAGATTGAACATAAAAACTTTGAAGGAGTGTATTTTTATTAGTATAGTAAGAGAGAAATATACAAAGCATGGCTGGAAAGGTCAAATATCATCACGCGGACCGTTGTAAGCTCTATAGTTTAAAAATCAACTGCGTTCGTACATAAGTTTCTACAAATATTTATTCAATTTAACAATAAAAGCTATAAAAAGATAACTTCGACCCACAAAATATGGGCTACATTTTACAACTATTGAGCTTGTTCTCTCTTTTGCTTGCTTGCTTGCGTGTCCACATGGTACCTACGTTGGTACACCTGTTATAATTCCTTCTGGCAAATTTCATTTGAGCTTGAAATAACCACAAAAAATTGGATGCTACAAATTGAAGTCGAGAAATTGGATGATTTGCATATACAATACCATAACAAAAAATATAATCGATTGGAACTATTATATTATAATGTTGAAATGGGTGAAAAATAATATTAGTTGAGATGCACAAAAGTCAACAAAAAATAGTATTTATCTTAAGGAGGCCTATCTGGAAGCTGTATATAATTATGATCCGAGCACCTGCGTCAAACACCCTATGTACACCAAATTCGGATCAACTTGCAAAACTAATACCATACCAAAAAAGAAGAAGTTATACATTTTGATTCTTAATTTAATGTAATGAACTGTAGATGTATATGAACAATTATTTGATAAACAAACCTACTGATGTTGATCATTCGTATACGCAAGCCAGGTCCTTCCGAAGTTACCACTATCAAATGTGAGGATTTGTACCAGCCAACCAATAATTACTAAAAACCTGCAATTTTATTATTAAGATATACTTTTTTGTAATAATATTGCCAATGGATTACTTTAAGAAACTATTGAGTGATGAAAGAATAAAATGGATTTGGGTGTCACCAAGCGCAGGCTCTTCCTAGTCCACCCCTCCAGAGCGTTTCCTTTCAACATAAATAAAACACTGTTTTATTCAGACACCTGTCCGACATGAGCGAGTTTTGTCTGGCTCCTGCAAATTGATGCCAGGTTGAGATCAATCTTATTAGCCTGAAGAAGAAATGTATAAGGCTTGAGCTCCTTGTTTAATTTTTCTTTATCTCAACCTAAGATGTGTTAATTTGATTGGTCGTTACCTCTAGAGACCTTTTACAGTATTCTTGTATCTTCATAGTTCCTAGATTGTTATGACTCTTATCTAGAGGTGTTCAAATATCCTACGTATATATTGTTCAAGCTACGTGCTGATAATGCTTGGAAAATGTATGCAGGGATGCAACAGGGAGGACATGAGTATCACCATTAAGAAAAATAATCTTATATAAATTAACCTGGGTAAACCATGGAGAGGAACTTTACCTTTGCACCATGGGGATAACACCAAGCAATCAGTGAGAGATCTGCATGGCTCAAATCAGCACGTCAGATAATGAACATCGTGAGCAGCTTATGGATCTGATTATGAGAAAGAAGTGCAGTACGTACCTGAGATCAGCTCGACTATTTAGCAGATCGATATAGCCTGCACGATTGGCCACTGCTGCTGGCCGCCTCGCACGTGGGCATGTGCCTACAGGACGACGACTACTTTTTCTATGGATCGATCTTGCACCAGGTGCAACAATTGTATTATTACCAGGATTAACATAGTCGGTTATGCGAGCCTGCGAGATCGCCACGAAATTGTAAAAGGCTGCTGGATTAATTACCCTAGCGTGATGGGGAAGGACGACATGGAAATAGGAGTCACGCTTCATTCCGACACCTCGTCGCGTGGGAGGATAAGGACTTCATCCAACGGCTTTAGAGGCATCATCGGTTAATTGGATGGACATAATTTAATAACCTCTAGGATTAATATGGAGCCTCCTACGGTGCCTCCAATTAGTAAATATAAGATTCATGGACACCATCCATACGCAAGGTTTAAAATTTTGTAGTTTCATCGTGCAATCTGCATGCAAAAATTCCAGGGAATCATAGAGTATATTTTCCCTCAGTATATGACAAAATTTTAACCCTGCATAGAGTTCAACCTTGATTGCAGTGGAGATCGGCTGTAATTAAACATCCTACAAAGGCCTACACTTACTGTGAAAATTGCAATGGTGGCATGCATGTTGCACCTTATTCATGATAGCCGCTTCACAAGAAGAACAAACATTTTGCACTACCTTGACACTAAAATCATGTCGGCGGTGACATGACAAGATGAAAATGTTTGCCAAGTTTGGACATATTATCACTTACTAGTATGCTTGTGTTTTATGCAGGAAGAAAACGCTCTAATATGCCCTCAAATGGTTTTATGCAGAATGCATGATGTGAAACATAAAAAATGCAGCCCTTTGTAATGGCCATGTAGGAAAATTTAGCTGAATTTGAGTTGAACCAAAGACTGGCTAGCCTGGGCTGAGCTTTCTTGGATTCGCTATGCACAGAGGCACCCCAAAACGAGGTTAGCAAAGGAAGTTTCTAGAGTCGAGGTCTCTCTCTCCTATGCAAGTATGCAACAGCTAAACTATAAATCGTGGTAGAAGGGGGGTCTTCAACAACGGCCACAACATCCATTCATGGTAGCTGGGCACTTTATATCACACCAAATATACCCATATATCAAATATATCAACCTCTACGAATGCATATCAAAGAATGCATAACTCAACTAAAAGGTATAAGAGCAGTTCATGCAACATACATCAAGTATGCATTTGTCCAGACCCGCAGCTAAGCATCAGGATTCAGGCTTCAACTAAGCAAGATAGCACAACATGCAAACATTATACATGCATCAGGGTATATCATGCGGAGTTGAGGGACACAGACTGCATCCTCAGTTGCAGCAAGCACTCACCAGCAGCAGCACGGATAACGCCTCTGGCAGAGACCTGCTAGAACTGCAGCATGGCGATCTTGACGTCAAGTAGCTCTAGGATGGTCTCCTTGATTGTTGACTTCTCCATGAGCTCCTTCTCGCACACGTACATCAGCTTGCTAAGGCCCACCACGATTGTGTCGTCCATGGCATCTTTGGGCATCATGCAGATGATGGCCATGACTGGGTCATTGAGACCTAGCGGCAGCGGCTAATCGCACATGTCAACAACATCAGTTAGTGCAGCCAAATGAGATTCAGAGGCCACATCAAAAAAATTAACACACTAAGCGCAACTTGAAAAGAACAATTTGCATAAGCGAGCCATACTATGTGAACTAGTTGAATGCCCGTGTGTTGCCACATGTTCTTACATTTATTTTATCTTTCATAAAAATCCACATTTTACTTATTAAAATTAAGTAAATATAAAATATAAAATCAACAAAATACACCTATTTTAGGTAAGCGTTTTATCGACTGCGACAAAATCTGGTTTCCTCTTAGTTACTCTTCTCCATAATGCTCGTTCTCTCTTTTGTGTTAAACCTTTGGTTTTGTACATGTTTGTCTGTGTCTCCAAATCCTTGTGGAGGCACGTGAAACCCCTCCACTTTGTATTTCTGCCTTGTTTTGTTGTGTCTTACATAAATTTTCCAATGATCCTCCCCCCTTTGGTTTTCCTCCTCATCACTACTCTCCTAGCTCCCCATCTCACCTCTTCAGTCTTTGTCTCTCTCTTAATTCCCTCACTCCCTATCACAGGCACATTAAGTAGACATTATTCAAAACAAAATGGACTAACCCTAGAGGAATGTCCTTGAACTTTAACATAAGGATGAATGATAAGGATGAATGATAAGGGGTGGTTCGATCTTCTCAATGAACATGTGATGATGGTGGTGGCGGCTTGATGAAGATGCCGATGGCAACGTAGAGATAACTCGTATGTAGCGGATGAAATCGTTGGTTGTTCCCTTGCCACCAGATGCAATAGATCTTCAGCCCTATGGATATTCGCAACACCACATGCTTTCATAGCAGTCATTCGACTATGGTGGTATGGGAGCTACCAATTCCCAATGGAACGACAGATCTCACAACAATTTCAGTAGTAAAACTTTAGAGCGCAACACACATGAAGGGGGTTGATAATCCTTAGCGAAAGACAAGAGGAGTATCTATGTTCAGATGAATGCTTGCAACAATTTGGCTGAGCTAGGGGTTTCTGGTTTAACATAGTCTGAGATCTAATCTTGGGGCTGCCCTAGAGGGGGCCAAAGAGGGTGGTGGCCAGAGCTAGGGCGGCAGCCAAAGATGGGCGCCAGGTAGACCTGGTCCCACTCTGACTTAACTCCGGTTCGACTCGATCAATCCGATACAAAAAACTGACCCATAGTGGGTTCATCCTTATGTGGCTCGCAGGCCTATTGGTGCGCCTACCTTTGTGGCTCTTGATGCAGCAGGAAAGGTGCTGGTGCGCCTCCTCCTTCATGCTTGGCCGCCTGCTCCCTCTCCTCCCTCACAACCTCTTGCATGAACTCCTCTTCGGTCACCAAATGCTACAACTCTTCTCCTCCTCGCACTATGCCTTCTTCTTCAAACCTGAGTATGCATACACACCAAGAATTAGGCAGTATAAAATTCTCATTAATAAATACATCAGGTTCAACTAGCAATAAATTCACATGTGATAGGTCCAATCTTGATGTCATCAGTGGGAACCTTCTTTTCAACAATGGTTTAATCATCATTAAGAGGTGAAGATGGAACAACTGTAGGGATGTCCTCATCACCTCCCTCCTTTGAGAAGTGTCGACCTCGAAGCGGCAAGGTCTTCTCCAGCAACATTGAAAGAATTACTGACACCAAACTCATCCGTCGCAAGATCAATTGTGTAAGCATTGTCATTTATCTTAGACAAAACTTTGTAAGGTCCGGCACCGCGCGACAATAGCTTGGAGCACCGCATATGAGGGAAACGATCCTTACGGAAGTGTACCCACACCAAATAACCAGGCTCCAACAGTACCTCCTTGCGCCGCTGGTTCCTCTTCTTAGCCACGTTCTTGCCCATCTTCTCGATTGCCTTCTTTTTCTTCTCATGTATCCTCCGTACATAACCAGAATGCTTGGATGCCTCCATATTGGCGCACTGATGCAATGGGAGTGACAGCAAATCAAGTGGTGTAATGGGTTTAAAACCATACACCACCTCAAACAGGCATAGCTGCATCAGAGAATGTAGCGCCCTGTTGTGGGCAAACTCAACATGAGGCAAGCAGTGCTCCCACTCGTGCAAATTCTTCTTAATCATCGATCTCAATAGTGCTGACAATGTCTTGTTCACCACCTCCGTCTGACCATCTGTTTGGGGATGACATGTAGTGCTGAATAAGAGGTTTGTCCCCAGCTTTCCTCACAGCGTCTTCCAGAAGTAGCTCATGAACTTCATATCGCGATTAGAAACAATCGTCCTCAGCACTCCATGTATGCGCACGATCTCCCTGAAAAACAGATTAGCAATATGCGACGCATCGTCGCTTTTGTGGCAGGCAATAAAGTGTGACATTTTAGAAAACCTATCAACTACCACAAATATAGAATCATGGCCTCTCTTTGTTCTAGGCAATCCTAACACATAATCTATACTAATATCCTTCCATGGTGTAGTAGGTGCAGGCAAAGGTGTATACAAACCGTGGGGCTTCAACTTGGATTTGGATGTGTTACATGTGATGCAGCGCTTGTTGTAACGGTCCACATCCCGATGGTGGGGCCAAGTCGATGGTGTATGAAATTAAATGACCGGCCAGTTGGAAAACCCTAAGAGAAGGTTTTGATGAATATAGCAGCAAGTTTTCCCTCAGTTAGAAACCAAGGTATGTCGATCAGGAGAAGAGCAGACAATACTGTCGTCGTGGTGAAACAACATATGCCATAGGATGGCTTAAATGGGGGCCGAACTAGATGCTGGAGGATTCGGGAGAGGGGAACGAGCTAAAAAGCACGACAGAAAGAGACACTGATCTACCCAGGTTCGGGGCTCTCGTAAGGAGATAACACCCCTACTCCTGCTCTACTGGTTGTATATTTGGGTCGATGTAGTACACAACAATGGTGCTTCCAAGCTCTCTGCTAGAGAAGGAAGATGAACTGCTAAGTGTAGGAACACAGAGTGACCAACCAACCTTCAACCCTTTGCTAGAACTCCCTGTGCCACCTTATATAGTGGTGGCCAGGGTTACAAAGGTCATAGAAGACCAGGAGACACCAACTACACTCCAAACAGGACTTGCTATCGAGGGCAGACGCCCATGACTTTCTCCCTGATTGCTCTTGATGGGACTCCCCTTGCTGTACCTTGTACCTCTTGAACTGTGACCTTACCTCTGTGCGGTAAGCTCGTACTTGTGCACAGTGAGGGTAGGTAACCTCCACTGTGCACCCTGCCATCTTACTCTGCTACCATGCTTGGATGTTTTCTTCCTTGATTGTAGGGATGTGACACCTTGGTTGACTTAAGTATCCCGGATATGACCGTTGGCCATACCCAGGACATATACGCCGGACCAACGACCTACGAGGGTCGGGTAATCCGGCCTCCCCTGCTCCTGCACAACACACCAAATGGTTAGGCCGGCATATCTAAGTATATGCCGGCACACTTTTATAAGTATTCTGGCTATGCCGGCATATCCAAGTATCAGCCGGGATACACATTATATGCCGGCCTGGCCGATGCTCTTATATTGCGGCCAGGCCCTTCCTTGATAACCCGGCATAAAGTCAATCATAGACCTTGTGTCTTTCTACTCTCTTGACCCTACCGGGGGTCATCCCCCCGACACTAGTGCCCGAAGCTGCCGAGGTTCCCCAGTCATAACTGTGGAGCCTTGACAGGTTCAACATACCTTTCTTCATTATGCCCCGGCGATCAGATTTATATGTCGGCACATCTGCACAAATCCCGGCCTCTGTTCCTGTTCCAAAACTTATTCCGGCCGGTCCCGAGGGTATTCCGGACGGAACATACACATCGGGCAATTAATCCGACATATAGACGAGTCTTCCTCGAGAAGCCATGCCTGACAGCTTTGCATCGAAACTTGTAACTGCCCTGCCACCTCGAACGGTCACCCACGATGTGACGGTTCACAGTGCAGTTACTCCTCGCCATCATTGCGTCATGGCACGGTTACCGGAACCGCCGCCCCACTCCGTGCCGCCACGTGGCGACTCTCTGCAGGAACGGTCGGGGGAGTGGAACACTCCCACGATCCCCACGACCCTGACCTGGCAGACCTATAAATAGGGCAGCGGGGGTAAACTTATCTTTTTACCCCCCACCATCGTCTTCCTCGCCTTCCTCGCCTGCTCCTTTGCCTCCTGCGCTCCACCGCCGGTCCGAAGAACAGCATCTCCGCCGCAGCCGTCCTGCTCCCCGCCGACGCCGACGCTCGACGGCGCCCCGCATCTCCGTCGACGACGCCGCCGCTGCCGCACCGTTCCTCCGCGACATTGCAGGGAGATTGAAACTCTTCCTGCACGCTCGCCGCCGCTCCATCGTCGCCGGCCAAGCTCCGGTGAGACCTCCCTCTGTTCTTCCTCTTTGATGCTTCTTCATAGCTTCTCATTTGTAGCCATATCCGCATAGATCTAGTGCAGTTCCTCTCTGGATTCGACTAGCATTGCTAACAGCGCTCACAGGTGTTCTTCCTTAGAATTTTTACCCTTATTTGTTTCCTGTTTTAACTGGCTCGGTAGATCTTTGATTTCTGCTAACCTTGGGGAGAGTGGTATGCCGGAGAGACTAACCTCCCTCTTTTCTCTGGCCTTGATAGGAATAACATCACGGGACTCCGGCTCTCACGCCTTATCCCGGCCACTAAGATGGCATCTTCAAGCATGACGGGTACCTCGGCCTCTGAGGAAGATACCTCGGCCCGAGCCCAAGGACGCTCCGGCTGGGAGGGGTCGGAGGTTACTCCGGCCGAGATATCCTGGGTCACCTCCACCAGGAGAGTCCCGGAGGGCGTAGCATGCCGGCTACCAGCAGGAGAAACTGTGCCGGCACCTGAACCTGGCGAACGCGTCGTCTTCATCGCCCACTTCGAGCGTGGCTTCGGCCTGCCGGCATCGGACTTCTTCCGGGACTTCCTCAACACCTACGACCTACAACCTCATCATATCCCGGCCAATGCCGTGATGATCCTCTCCGCCTTCGCTGCTTTTTGCGAGGGCTATGCCGGCATAGAGGCCCTTACTCAAGGCTGGGCGAAGTACTTCCAACTGCGGAAGCAAGTCGTCCAAGAGCCGCCCCGGAGCAAGGACGACCCGCCGGAGACGGCCCAGGAAAAGAAGGACCGCCCCATGACCCTCTGCGGCGCGGCCACCATCATGTCCCGAAAGGGCTCGGACTTCCCCAAGGTGGAACTCCTGGAATCTTGCAAGAAGTGGCAGAAAAGCTTCTTCTATGTCAAGAACACCACCGACGAGGATCTGCTCAACCTGCCGCCATTTGTGGACGAGCCACCCTTGGCGATGACGAACTGGACCTACAACCCGAAGAACTCGGTGATGCCGGTGAATGCGCTTCACCGGGTTAAGGGCGAGCTCCTGGATGCCGGTCTTACTCCTCAAGACCTGGTGGCCTGCTATATAAGCCGGCGCGTCTCCCCTCTGCAGCGCCGGTCGCACAAGATCTGCCAGATGAGCGGGCCAATGGACCCCACCCGGCACTCCACACACGAGCTGACTCCGGCCGACATTCTGCGCCGGATTAAGGATGTCTGCAAGTCCTCTCAGGCCACTTTTGCCTGGGGGCTAGAACCATACAGCCGGGATAGGCCCGCCCCAACGGTAAACCATCTTATCCGATAGATAAAGTCCATGTCCGGCACATAGATACTTAAGCCGACACATGTCTGTTTGCCGACACATATCATATTGATCCGACATACCTCTTCCACCGGCATATTTCCTTGTCTGAATACTTGACTTTGCTGTTTATACAGAAATTCAGCTTCCAAACCATGGAGAACTCCCGGATCAAGATCGCGGCGGACCGCACTGTTGCAGATGTTGAAGATCTGGATCATTGGGATAAGCTTCCCAGGAGCACCCGTGCTGCAGCTGCCATGGGTAAGGGCTCTTCATCCCGGCATTATACTCAAGACCGGAGTGAGATTGATTCTGACGAGGAGATCCTGCTGTACTATGACCCGATGCCACTTGCGTACGCCTTTCCAGAAACACCTATTGCTTACGAGTTTGCAATGCCGTCCTCAGCTATCCCGGACGATATGGTTATCGACGCCGCCCCTCTGAACCAGGGACCTCCTTCCACCGGCGGACGTGCCGGCCGGAAGCGAGGGGTGAAGCCCCCGCCCGACACACCTCAGAAGTCGAAGAGGCAGAAGGTCTGCGTGCCCATAGCGAAGAAACCGAGACCTGTCGCCGCGGGGTAAGTTCCTTCTGCTTGTTTCATTTCCGACATATCTCTTGCTTGCATTATTGACTTGGCGTTTTTTCTCTTTCAGAGCTCCTCTTGCGCCGGAACAAGCTTCTGGCTCGAGTGGCGACCCGAAAGTTACCAAGCCCGCGGCCACTGCTACCTCCGACATACCCTCTGCCAGCCACACGACCTCCCCGGCGCCGGCATCCTCGCCTGCGCCCGACAAGACCTCCTCCCCGGCGAAGGACGTTCCTCCGCCGGAACAAGACACCTCTGCCCCCGACGTCCACATGGACTCGGGGGCTCAACAGGAACCTCCGGCTCCTGATGTCCACATGGACACAGGAGCCCACCAAGAAGCACCAGACTCCGGCGCGCCCACCAGCGACGCCGGCACAACTGAAGACGCCGGAGCAGACATCAAGGGTAAAGGCCCTTTAGTGCCGGAAGTCCGGACTATTCCGGATCCTGCCTCTGCTGGCCAAGATGCACCGGCCGCACCGGAACAGCCCGTGCCCAAAACTCCTTCTGCTGAAACGACTCCTGCACCGGCCAAGACCACGGCGCCGGCCAAGACCTCTGCCCCGGCCAAGTCCGGCACATTGAAGATCCAGCCGACCAAGTCCAGCACTCCATCCGCCGCCACTGCTCCTCCTAAGGCAACGCCTCGGACCAGCTCTGCTATGGCCCTGCATCTTGGCAGGGCAGCAGCCCGGCCTGGCTACCGGTGCAACTTCTTCGACACGCCAGAACTTGAGGGCATCATCCCCCTGGTGACAAAGAGTAACCAAAGCCTCGGGTCTCTCAAGGAGCATTGCACCAAGTGGAACGACGCCGGCAGCATGGACACCGCGGACTCCAGCAGCAAGAAGAAGGCCGAAGCTTCGGCCACCGGCAACCCAGCAGATATCCTGGCCGCGAAGCCCCTACCGATCGCCTGCGAGCTCCTCAGCCTCCAGCAGAGACTTCACCGATTGGCCGATGCCACCAACGTAAGTCCTTTCTACCTATACACATATCCCCAGTCCCCGAAAATGTCGGCTGTCCGGGATACGGACATCCGGGATTTTCTCATAGTCTTTTAGCTAGCTGCTTTTGCAATTAACTTTCCGACATATGAGCTCGATTCGAGCTTCAAATCCTAGTCACCGAGATCCAGGATAGGTGCGCAGCACCTGTGCCGGGTCTCTACAATTTCACATCTCAATTATTTTTCAAATCCTCCTGACCGAGATATAAGCTCGATTCGAGCTTCAAATCCTAGTCACCGAGGGCCGGGATAGGTGCGCAGCACCTGTGCCGGGTCTTCAGTAGAATGATCACTTGATAGAATTTTCAACTTAATTTCCATGCCGAATTTCTCTGCTGATATTTTAAATCCGGGCACTTTTGCAGCGCATGAACAACACCCGGGCCGACCTGTATCATAACTTGGTATGCGAGCATCGGAAGTTATCCGACGAGCATAGCAAGCTTCAGCTGGAGCTGTCCCAGAAAGGTAATTTCAGCCGACATACCTTGCCCCTTCTCAATAGACCTCTGGCCGGCATATCTTAATATGCCGACACCTAATCTTTGTCTGACATTTGGCAGCTGGTGCCGAAGCACAAGTCACCGAGCTTGTCAAGAGAGTGAAGGAGCTTACTGGTATGCCGGATCCTCTTAACCTTGAACTAATCCTTCTGTACTTCAAATCCTTTAATCTTTTCACTGTTTTCTTTCTTCAAATCCTTGTTTTGACTTCAAATCTTTTCAGACGAGAAAACTGCACTGGAGGCACGCCACCAGGACTGTGTGTCCTCAGTGGATGTAGCCAAGCAACTGGACGCCCGGGATGCCGGTCACAAGGCCGAGGTTGAGCAGCTGAAGGGCCGGATCACCGAGCTTCTGGACGAAAAGGAACAGAGGGAGGGCCTACTGAAGAAAACCCAGTCCCTGCTTGTCATCTCCGAGACTGATGCCTCCAACGCCCACGCTGAACTGGATAGCCTGAAGGAGCAGGCCACCAAATGGGAGGTTACAGTTGCACAGCTGAATGCCGACCTTGCCAGTAAGCTTCAAATCCTTTCCCTTTATCCTTCCCGACATAGTGTAATTCTCTCCGGCATAGCATCTATGCCGACATATTATCCTTTTGCTAACATTGTTTCTATTCCTCAGACATGTTTCCCGCTTCCGTCGCAGACGTTGAGAGGGCTTTGCCGTTGGATCGAGAAAACCAGGGTGTTCCGGTTGACTCGCCCAACTGGGACATGTCGGAGCAGCTGTTGGCTCTGCAGTCCCGGAAGAACGCCATGTCGCTCTACACTGAAGAACTCTTCTATGGCGCCCAGGAGGCATTCTCTGCCCTCTGGCCGGGACAAAGGACTCCCACTGATCCCGTCGACCTCGGCAACGATCTGCAGCTGGCCAAGGTTCGCCTCCGGGAGTGGCGAGATTCCGGCGCGAGGGTTGGAGCTGACGAAGCTCTCAGCTACTTCTTGTCCTGGTATGAAAAGGCTGACTTGGAGACTTTGCGCACTGTGCGCGAAGGATCCATCTGGACCACGGATCCGGAACATATCGGCGCCGGCGAGAGTTGGCCCACAGCTATGTGGACTATGCCGACACCGACGCCTTCGTTCGGGATATCCGTGAGCCGGAGAAGAAGGACGATGCCGGGACATCCGCCGCTGCTGAGGGCTCCGACTCCAGCCAGGATGAAGATGAAGCTGAAGAGGCCGACACTGATGTCCCGGAACAGGCATCTGCCCCGGGCGGAGGTGATGGCTCCATTCCATCTGCTGGGTCCGGCACTCCTGAAGCCGACATCTCCACCGCCACTGCTCCACCAGCTGGCGCCTCTGCTTCTGCCGCTGCTCCTTGACTTTGCAGCACAAACACTTTAAGTTTTATCAGATCCCCGGTATGCCGGGTGCAGATGTAATATACACGTTTAATTTCCTTTGGTTTGCTTCCTGAACAAGTTTTATCTTGGTTTACTTGTTACTAATGCCGGATCATCTTTTGGCTAAGTCACCGAGTTGTTTTCCTGTTTCCTCAAGTTCACAACCTTGGCTACTTGTCTACCTTAATTGGCTTTCGACGTATGAGTCTCAAGGTTGCTTCCTCGAACATACAGTACTTTAACTTTGAGACTTAGACTTCAAATCATCCGACACTTTAAATTTTAACTTTAGCTTTAACGAAAATGTCGGTTCGCTTGCTTTGTATTCCCTTAGCCGTTTTCCATGTGTAGACAATCTCCGGCATCTACTCTTGCTAGCCATGAAGCCGGGTTTCGGACAGCAGCTGAGTCGAAGAGTGGCCTTTGGTGCCGACACATTACTAGGCCGACATAGGAAACATTCAAATAAAGCCAGCCGGCATATAACAAAAAACTGTAAATAAACAACAAATATACCTCGGAGCTAGTTACCCGGCTTCTTCGGGATGCCGGTATTTCATTCATTAGTCTTGTGCCGGCACAACACGCCGGCATACAAAGGAAAATATGGAAATACATACATTGTGTTGCTCAGGAGTAAAAGGGGCGCAGTAGAGCTATGTTCCATGGCCTCTTGGTTTCTTCTCCGGACCTGTCCGCCTTATTCTTCTTGGGGTCCTGCACATCTATAAGATAATAGGCATCATTGTGTAGAGCTCTGCTCACAATGAATGGCCCCTCCCATGGAGGAGTTAACTTATGCCGGCCTTCTGTTCCTTGCTTTAGCCGGAGTACTAGATCTCCCTCTTGAAATCTCCTTGGATTTACCTTCTGCGCATGATAGCATCTGAGGTTCTGCTGATATACTGCTGTTCTTGACAGAGTTATTTCCCTTGCTTCCTCTAGCAGATCAACATCATTTTCTCTGGCTTCTTTAGCCTCTTCCTCAGTATATAGCACTATTCTTGGTGCATCATGTATTACATCTGTTGGAAGCACAGCTTCTGCTCCATACACCAGGAAAAATGGTGTGTAGCCTGTTGATCTATTCGGAGTTGTTCTTAAACTCCACAGCACTGCTGGCAGCTCATCTAGCCAACATCCCGGAGTTTTCTCCAGGGGCTCTATCAGCCGGGGTTTTATGCCGGATAATACTAGCCCATTCGATCTCTCTACTTGGCCATTGGCACAAGGGTGGGCAACCGACGCAACGTCCAGCCGGATTCCCACCTCCTCACAAAATCTGGCAAATGGCCCTTGGGCAAAGTTTGACCCATTGTCAGTGATGATGCTATGAGGAACACCATATCTCAAGATTATATCCTTTAAGAATTTCACTGCTGTGTGACCATCACACTTGCTTATGGGCTTTACTTCAATCCACTTGGTGAACTTGTCCACCATGACCAGGATATGGGTCATTTTCCCTCTGGCCGGCTTAAAAGCCCCGACCATATCCAGGCCCCAAACAGCAAAGGGCCAGGTTATTGGGATAGTTTTCAGGGCAGATGCCGGCTGATGAATCTGGTGGGCATATCTTTGACACCCATTACATTTCCGGACCAAGTTTTCTGCCTCTTGCAGTGCCGTTGGCCAATAGAAGCCATGCCGGAATACCTTTGCCACCAATGCCCTGGACGAAGCATGGTGACCACACTCCCCCTGGTGAATTTCCCGGAGCATCTCCAGACCCTCCGCAGATTCGACACATCTCTGCAACACTCCGGTGGTACTTCTCTTGTATATTTCTTTGTTGATGATGGTATATGCTTTGGATCTCCTTATAACCCGGCGGGCCTCGGTTTCATCCGCCGGCACTTGACCATCCACCATGAAGTTCATGATAGGACGTGCCCATGAGGGCACTTCCCTGACAGTGAACACTGCCTGATCTATTTCCATCATTTCGACCAACACATAATCGATCTCCATGGGCTGCGAAGTCCCCGGGACTGAAGAATCAGTCCCCGGGTATGCCGGAGCAGTCCCCGGGTATACCGGCACAACCTCTTGGCACATTTTATCCTTGCCTTTAGTTTTGCTCCGGAATACTGTACTAACAGCATATGCCGGCCCAGTCCCCGGGACTGAGGAAACAGTCCCCGGGTTATCCGTCCTGGCTTCGGCATCTATCTCCATTGGAACTGCTTCGTCTGGACCTGGCGGGACATAAATGGAGGATGACTCCGGCGAGGGTTTGATCGATGGCTTCCTCAGATGCTCCAGCGAAATGCCGGGCGGGATTGAATCTCGGGAAGACCCCAGCTTGGATAATGCATCGGCTGCATCGTTCTGAGCCCGGAGAACGTGCCGGAACTCACAACCTTCAAAGTAACCACTTAACTGCTGCACTAGGAAACGGTATGATGCCATGTTAGCATCATGCGCGTCCCATATGCCGGAACACTGCTGAATCACTAAGTCAGAATCCCCGAAGCACATAATCCGGCGAATTCCTATGTCCTTAGACACCTTCAGGCCATGCACAAGTGCCTCATATTCCGCCACATTATTTGATGCTGCAAAGTGAATCTGCAGGACGTATCTCAGCTGGTCATTCTTTGGTGAACTGAGAACTATGCCGGCACCCAAGCCATGGATTGTCTTGGACCCATCGAAATGCATCCTCCAATAATTGGCATCTGGCAATGGTGGCTCATACTGTATCTCGGCCCAGTCAATAAAGAAATCAGCCAAGACCTGGGACTTGATTGTATCCCTCTTATCGTACTGCGGTGTATATGGTGAAAGCTCTATTGCCCACTTTGCTATCCGGCCGCTGGCATCTTTGTTGCCTATAATTTCCGAGATAGGGGCCTCGGCCACTACCCGGATTGGATGCTCTTGGAAGTAATGCTTGAGCTTCTTGGCCGCCATATAGACACCATAGGTCATCTTCTGATAGTGGGGGTAATTTTGCTTTGAGGTGGAGAGGACTTCACTCAGATAATATACCGGCCGCTGCACGGTTTTGCCTCCTTCCTCTCGCTCTACTACCACCACAGCACTGACAACTCGGTTGGTTGCCGCTATATAGAGCAACATTGGCTCCCGGGGCATCGGAGACGCTAATACCGGCGCTGTTGACAACAACTGTTTCAATTCCTTGAAAGCTGCATCTGCTTGCGTTGTCCAGACAAATGTGTCGGACTTTTTCATCAACTGATATAACGGCAGAGCTTTCTCTCCCAGCCGGCTTATGAAGCGGCTCAGGGATGCGAGGCACCCAGTGAACTTCTGTACTTCCCTCAAATCTGTCGGCGGCTTCATCCTTTCTATGGCACGAATCTTGCCGGGATTCACCTCAATACCCCGGCTGGAAACAAGGAAACCGAGCAACTTGCCCGCCGGCACACCAAAGGTGCACTTAGCCGGATTCAACTTCATCCGGAATCTCCTCAGGTTCCCAAAGGTTTCCCGGAGATCATCTATGAGAGTCTTGCTCTCCTTGGTTTTTATGACGATATCATCGACATATACCTGCACATTTTTATCTATCTGATCGTGCAAACACTTTTGCATACACCTTTGGTAAGTTGCGCCGGCATTTCTTAAACCGAACGGCATAGTGAGATAGCAATAAGCCCCGTACGGGGTAATAAAGGATGTCTTTATTTGATCTGGCTCA